>CAMOHE010043181.1:0-71658 GCA_946598075.1 Artocarpus hirsutus
TTGTTGTTGGATATAGAGTGAATCATGTGAGGAATATGAGTGATTAAGAAGGAATTTGTCCCTCATTTATTATGAGAAAGATATCTATGGGCCCCTCGATAAGTTAGACTGAAGAAAAATGTATGGCCATACTAGAATGAATTGATAAGGGTTATCAATATCAGTCTACTTAAGATCAAGAAATAATATGATTGAATAGTATAAGGATGATATAAACCATGCCTTATGTTCAATCAAGGTATCTAGAGACAAAAGGACTTTAATACTTATTGTGGATTAGGTTATGTCGGATTATTGACATTAGCATAACTTGGGTAATCATAATGTCTTGCTAGAGGCCGCTTATGATTTGTAGGCCAGAAACAAAATTTCAAGCCCACTACCAACGTTATGTAAACCTACAGGGTCGCACACTTAGAATAGACCAAGAACAAATTTTGGGTTAACTGTATCTAGGTTCGATGAACCTGATAATGTCCAGATTCTATGTACTAGATATGTCTAGGTTCATTGAATCTGACATTATCTAGATTATCTGAATCATATTCGAATTACTGACGTTATCTAGATTTTTTGAATCATATTCGAATTACAGACATTATCTAGATTCTCTGAATCATATTCGAATTATAGTTTACCCTAGTTAAAATCTGACTCTATCTCGAAGTTAATAGATATATATATATATCTGTTTTGGGGTTTCTAGTCGAATTAAGAAGAGAAAAGAGGTTCTCTCATTCTAAAAGAAAAAGACATTAAAACCCTAAAATTACAGAGAGTCATTTAATGCAAAAGAGAGGGTGCTAGTACACCAATTCGTTTTTGAGAGAGTCTGTTTGTGTGGATACCTGCAGAGGGCGTTGCTCTAAGTAACAACGTCTGAATCCGATCTCGAATACTAAAAGCTCGAGTTAGGGTGTCACCGGAGTGAACCCACTCTCTCCCTTCTAGAAATCTTGCCATTTTTGTTATCCTGGTAAGATTCCATGACTTTCTTATCAATCTAATCAAATTGCATGGATCCTGTGAGGGTTTTGTGGGAATTAATTTTTAATTTTTCGCTGTGTATTTGAATCACAAAATCCAATAAAACCCAACAACAAGTTCCTAAGGTTCTGGTTCTTGAGGTTGTTGAGTTTGTACTTCAAGGGGTTGAACGACTATGTCTGGTTGTTCTTGACATGCAACTTGATCAATGTCAGGGATAGAAGCTTGAACATTATCAAAAGCAATTGTGGGAATAGGAACCAATTCCTCCTGAACAAGAGGAACAGGATTAAATTCATCCTTAAAACAAAGTCTCAAACCTTATTTCTCCCCCCAAACTCAATATCCTCAAAGAATGTTGCAATTCCCATCTCAAAAATAGCCTTAGTAGTGGGATCATAAAATTTGTAACCCCTTGACCGTTCAGAGTAACCAATAAAATAGCAGCTCATTATCTTGGGGTCCAATTTCTATTCATTTGGTCTATAAGGCTTTGCTTCTGCTGGACAACCCCAAGTATGTAAATGCTTCATACTAGGCCTTTTGCTAGTCCAAATCTCATAAGGTGTTTTGACTGCTGCCTTTGTTGGTACTCTGTTGAGAATATAAGCTGTAGTCTTAAGTGCTTCATCCCAGAGGGATTCAGGTAAGGTGGAATGACAAATCATACTCCTCACCATGTCCTTTAGTGTCCGGTTTCGTCTCTCAGCTACACCATTTATGCTAGGTGAACCTGGCATGGTGCATTAAGGGACTATCCTGCATTCCTCTAGGAATTTAGCAAAAGGTCCTGGACGTTATGCACCTGATCCATCATATCTGCCATAGTATTCACTACCACAATCAGATCTAACGCCCTTAATTCTTTTGCTGAGTTGAACTTCAACCTCAGCCTTATATGACTTGAACATATCCAAAGTCTGTGACTTCTCATGCATGAGATATAGATAGCCATACCGAGAGTAATCGTCTATGAATGATACAAAATATTGTTAACCATTCCATGAAGCCACAAGAAATGGTCCACAAATGTCTGTATGTATCAATTCTAAGACATCCATAGCTCTATTGGCATCCAATCCCCTTTTGTTTGTCTGTTTCTCTTTAATACAATCAACACAGATTTCAAAATTTCGTAAAATCAAGGGAATTAAGAATTCCATCTGACACAAGCCCTTCCATCATTTTCCTTGAAAAATGTCCTAATCGCTTATGACATAATATAGCGGAATTCTCACTGGTTAATTTATGTTTTATGTCACGAGAACTAACATGCAAGGTTCATTATAAGAAGCAATTGTATCAAGCAAATATAGGTTATCTTGAAATGATAAAGAACTAGTACCAATAACATTTGAATTTAAGGAAAGACTAAACTGACTATTTCCAAATGAACAGCAGTATTCTGCCTAAATGATGGTACAACAAAAGTGCCTTTCAAATCCAAATAATAACCGAAACTTAAGAATAACCTAAAGTGTCCTATTGCTTCAACTTCTACTGATTTGCCATCGCTCACATAGATGAATCTTTCAACATCAATTGGCTTTTGGCAGCTGAGGCAACCCTGCATAGACACACTTATATGAGTAGTGGCACCTGAATCAATCTACCAAGTGTGTCTTGGCATTGAAGTTAAATTAACCTCAGAACAAACCAAATTGAGAAGCATACCTTTCTTTGCATGCCAAGCATGATACTTGGTGCAGACCTTCTTCATGTGTCTAGGTTTACCACAAAAGTAACAACCAACATCTCCGTCATTTTTATGCTTAACTTGTTTCTCTTGTGCTGGACATTTAGCATCTTCATTACTCTTCTTTCTTTTCTTCTTTTTGTCCTTAAAGGTGCTAGCCAAGTGAGCACTTTCAGTCTTCTCTTGCTTCAGTCTTTCTTCCTCTTACACACAATAAGAAATTAACTCATTAAGAGTCCATTTCTCTTTCTGGCAGTTGTAACTGATTTTGAATTGGCTGAATTGTGTAGGAAGAGAAATCAAGACAAAATGCACTAGAAGGTCCTCAAAAATTTCTAGATCTAGTATCGTTAATTTTGAAGCCAGATGAGACATCTCCATGGTGTACTCCCTTATGTTTCCTTTTGCTTTGTACTTCATTGAAATCAAGCTTGCCAAAAGCATGCTTGTTTCAGCCTTATCATTCTTTGCAAAGAATTTCTCAATGGCCTCAAGGAAACCCTTGGCTGTAGTGACCTCATCAGGCACGGTGCCCCTGAAGACTTCTGGAATGCCTCTCTTAATGATCATCAGACTCATTCAGTTAAAATGATCCCATCTTTCAAGTTCCTTTTT
Source organism: Artocarpus hirsutus (assembly GCA_946598075.1). Taxonomy (NCBI): domain Eukaryota; kingdom Viridiplantae; phylum Streptophyta; class Magnoliopsida; order Rosales; family Moraceae; genus Artocarpus; species Artocarpus hirsutus. The sequence continues at coordinate 3,299 of CAMOHE010043181.1, forward strand.
ATCCTCAGCGGAACTAGAATCCGTAATAGTGGGACGTTCAACCCTTATAGCTAAGTCCAGATCTAGACACCGAGAACGATTAACATATTCTCTTTCTAGTCTTTGAAGTTAGTCTCATTCAGCATAGGAATGGAATTAACACTTGCAGATATCGAGGAAGATGATGCTATAGTTGAACAAAGAAAAAAATCACATATTCATATAAGAGTTCACATAAAACAACCAATAAAATTCAAACAATGGTTAATCCCATCACAAGAAACCTGCAACAACATTAATATTTAGTCTTTGGACATAAATATTAACTTGTAAGTGGTATTCTTGGTGTAGTGATCAAATATTAACAATAAATCATGTCAAATAATAAGCTAATCTTTGGATCTACTTATTATTCATATGCTAAAAATAACCATATAATTGTTACATATTTATCACTACAGGTATGAATTTAATTCGGCCAAATATTAAACTTTCTTTAGGCCGATTAATATTCGCATGAATTAAATTGACACAACCATCTTAATATCACAAATTAATTAACATCCACAAAAGAGGCTACTTTGGCAGCTTATTGGTTCAATCAATTAATTTGATAATATTAATAATCTAAAAACACAATTTGAATTTAAAGTTGCACCCAAAAATTAACTGAAAAAAAATTTGATCCAAAAGTCAACCAAGTCAAAGTCAACATTGACTGTTGACCGTTGACCGTTGACCGGGTCAAAAGTGGACCGGGTCAGGTTGCCCCAACCCGAATCCTAACCCAGCCTCCATTTTTTTTTTTTTTGGATTCGGGTCACCCAGAGGTTGAGCCCCTGGGTTTCCAGCCGGTCACGGGCCCTCATGGGCTCCTTAGGCCCGTGTAACAAAGCAGCCTCCCTTTTTTTTTTTTTTGGTGCTGGTCACCCAGGGATTGAGCTCCTGAGTCTTATCTAGTCACAGGCTGAAGCAAAGAGGCCTGTGTAAACCAGATGCAAATTCTGGGCTAAGGCTAGAATTGCATCACACCTAGGGGTTGCGACCCTTGGGAACGACACCAGGCGGTTGGCTTTGCCAGCCGCCATAGAGACATTGCCGCCCTCTCTCCTCGCGGCGTGTCTTCACGGCCGGACCCAGAGGGCGCGGCGCTAACAGCGGAACAACAAGCCTCCTGCGAAACCCAAGAACAACACCCTTTAAAAAAAAAAAAAAAAAATCCTCCTTATGCGGCTGATTGCTATGGGCTGTAGTTTTTCATGCACCGTCGCAGCCAAAGGCCGTGTCTCTACCTCTTCGGCGAGGCCTAAGGGTCTCGGTTGGAGTTCCTTGCCTGCGGCAGTGAGTTTGTCATCGGTAAACCAAAAGTTTACATATTGACTTTCAAACATAAACATGCAAACCGAAACCCAAACCAAAAAAAAAAAAAAAAAACACATATGACTCCAACAAAATTTTGTACATATGCAAGCCCAGATTTAACTTGATGCGAATATGTGAGATCTCAGTCAACAAAAGAAAATTCCAAAGTTATACACATACAAAATCAAATTGTTTGTAACTTTAACGAAAACAGATCCCTTTTGTACCGAATCTATATGTACATATTAAATAGTCATATAGCAACCAAACTGCATACTGTAAATTCACATACATCTAAATAAACTAAAAATTTTGAGAGAATATTTCTCAATGATTCAACATGAGACGACTCGGATACCATTTGTTGGAACAAATTTAATCATAATCTACCAATATCGTTCATGTCAAATCATTGAGAGAAATTATTCTGAATTGCGGAAGCGTACCTTGATTCATGATTTTGGATCGTTGTAGGTTATTGTTTTCCAATCCAATATATATTCCTTGAAACTTTTTTGAAGATAGGATTTTAAAGAAGCAAAATTTCTCTAAAGTTTTTAAATAAAATAATACGTATGAAATTGGGGACCATAAATAGAATAACTAACTTTCTTTAGTTATTTTAATGTATTTTCAGTTTTGTCCATCATAAAATCTAGAAATTACAAATTGGTATCTACACATATAATAATAGTAATAATAATAATAATAACAACCCATACATTATATTAATACAACAAAAAGAAAACCTTTTAACTTTATTTTAATTATATCACTTTAATTTAAGCTTTACTTTAAGATTGTATTAAACAACACATTTAATTACATACATAGGCCCACATGAAATTTATTTTCCAACGTGATCTATTTGGCACTCGTCCAAGTCCTTGTGTTGATTCTCAACCTGTTGTCTGACCTCAACTTAATTTTCTTCCAGACTCACGTGCCTAAGGAACTAGTACAAGTTCATTCAGTCCATGTAATCATTCCCCTGTTGATGTAAGTCCTGTTTCTTCTTAAAGTGATTCTACTTTGCCTAGTTTTTCCACTGATCTACATGATAATGATCATTTTGACTCTTATACCGTTGATTCCCCTGTTTCTCAATCTCTTAGTCCCGTTGTTGAGTCAGTTCAGAATTTGTCCACGTCTAAACCGAAAAAGCCTTCAACACCAAGTCATCCCATGACTACTCGTTCAAAAGTAGGGATTTTTAAAACCAAAGTCTTTACTGTTAAACACCCTTTGTCCGTCAGTTCTGGTCCCACAAAACCGACTTGTGTACGAGATGCTATATTGAATTCTCATTAGAAGCGGGCTATGGAGGATAAGTATAATGATCTTATGCGTAATCATACATGGGATCTAGTTCCTACTGATTCTAAACAGAATGTTGTTGGTAATAAATGGGTATTCAAGTTGAAGCTTCATCCTGATGGCTTAATTCATCGCTACAAAGCCTGCTTGGTTTCTAAGGGCGTTCTTCAGGCTCTTGGAGTTGATTTTTTAGAGACATTCAGTCTTGTGATTGAGCCATCGACCATTTGAGTTGTTCTAACCTTGGCTGTCCATTATGGCTGGGATATTAGGCAGCTAGATGTCAATAATGCTTTCTTGAATGGTCTTCTTCAAGAGAATGTGTTTATGCATCAGACTGAGGGGTTTATTGGTCCTTCTAACCATTTTATGTTTGCAAGCTTAATAATGCCTTGTATGGTCTTAAGCAGGCCACACAAGCCTGGTTTGATAGACTACGGTCAGCTTTGCTTGAATGCCACTTTTAGCGTGCTTCTGCTTTTAGTATACATGGATGATTTTCTTGTTACTGGCAATGATTCTGGTCTTATCACTCAGCGTGTTAAGGACTCGAATGCCGCTTTTGCTCTGAAAGATCTTCGCTCTCTTCACTATTTCCTTGGTGTTGAAGCCTATTGCGACTCTACTGGTCTTTACTTGTCTTAATCCAAGTATGTTGCTGATTTGTTGAAGAATACTCGTACGGATTTAGCTAAGACATGGTCTATCCCAGCTGCTCCAGGTTTCACTTTGCCCAAGACCGAGGGGGAAGTGTTGGCAGATCCAGCCTTGCACAGAATTACTATTGGAGCTCTTCAGTATCTAACAGTTACAGGGCCTGACATTTCCTATATTGTGAGCAAGCTAAGTCAATTCCCACAAAGTCCAACTGACAAGCATTGGCAAGCCTGCAAACGGGTCCTTAGGTATCTAAAATGTATTACTTCACATGGTATTTTTTTTAGACCAACAAAACACTTATCTTTGATAAGTTTTGCTGATGCTGATTGGGCAAGCTATATGGATGACGGAAGATCAACTAGTGCGTACTGTATTTTTCTTGGAAGGTGTTTGATTTCTTGGAGCTCGAAGAAACAACATGTGGTTGCAAGGTCCAGTACAGAGGCTGAGTATAGAGCATTGGCTCACACAGCAGTAGAAGTTCCTTGGTTGCAGTCCTAGTTAAAAGAGATTGCAATTGTTCTGCCTCATAAACCAATAATTTGGTGTGATAACATAAGAGCAGCCTCTTTGGCTGCTGACCCAGTATTTCAAGCCAGGACTTGGCACATAGAAATTGATGTGCTTTTCATTAAAGACAAGGTCGTAAATAAAGAGCTTGAAATGCGATATGTCCCAGCAATTGAACAGGCAGCTGATGCACTAACAAAAGGGTTGTCGGTTGGCAGGTTTCTAAAGCTAAGCAACAAAATCAATGTGATAGAATCACTCTTTCGTTTGAGGGGGCATGTTGAAGCATCTGAGCAAGCTGAGTAAGCTAGGAGTATGCCAGCTAAGAGTCCAGCTCAGTATTATGTTGAGTCTGTTACTAGTCATCGAGAAGCTACTGATCGTAGCAAACTGAGAAGCTCTTGTAAAGTCAATTAGACGATATTTTCATCAGTCAGTTAGACTAGTTTCTAATCAGTTGTAATTAAAAGCTTAAGCATGAATAATACAGAACCATCTCTCAGGAGATTAGATCTGAGAGTTTCATTCTCTTCACAAGAAATCTGTGTTTTACTTTCCTTCTCTCTCTCATTTCTCATTTTTTCACCTGCTAAACACACTTTTCTTTCTGCAAATCATGTTTTGAGAATCATGTTTCTCATGTTTCTCATTTTTTCAGTTGTGATGAAAATCATGTTTCTTCACTCAGTCATCGTTGTAGACGATTTGAGCAAGAGTGGTTTTGCCATGACCACCCATACCCACAATGAGAAACACCCCTGTCTTATTGCCTCAAATGTTATCTGATAACAAAAACTTCAGCGTCTCCTCTTTTTTTTCTTTCTTTCCATGAACACGACTTACTTCTAATAAAGGGACGGGTGATCTTTGCAAACATAAGGTGTTTTGAGAGCCATCAGTATGCTTTAAACGAAAGGTACATGCTCTTCAAAGAGAACACTTATATCCTTCAAGATATTCTCTATGTTACCTTGAACAATTTTATCAAAATTCAGTGAAGGAAGTGAGGAATGCCACCATTTTTGGAAAGCTCGTTGTGCTTCCAAATTCACGTTTCTGCTTGGATTGAGCTTTAGCCTTTTTTTCCTCCGCCTAGTCATCTACTATAAAATTATGTCTGTGAGATTATCTAGCCATTCTTTCACTTTTGTTACTAAGTTTTAACAAAACTAACAACAAAACAAAGTTAAATGATTAGATAGAACAAACGACATAGCAAAAATATAAAAACGACTACCACGACTAAATTCTCCTATACCAAGCATGTTCATTGTTAATTGAAAATTTGAGTTTGGAATTATTATCCATTGATTCTATAATATCTTAATTAGTAGTAATTTAGTAGGAATCTCATAGCGATGGGCCGAACCAACATGACATAACACATATTTCACGAAAAAATTTCAGTGTGTTTGGAAACAATGTTGAAACTTAAAAATTATAGTATATAAAATTTTTACATTGTAACAAACTTTTGTTTTTTACTGTAGCATGCGAGGGTTTTATATTGTAGCAGTTGAAACTTTTTAGTTCCAACGGTTTTTTCAAACAAAGCCAATACATGACCAAGTTATTTTTATGAAATTGAAATTCAACATAATATTTAAAATATCTTAAAAATGTTCCAATTACATAGTAATTATTTAAATAATATCATATTTTGTACTATATTTTTATATAATGATTATTTTAATAGTATCATTTTGAGACATATGTAAAATATTTACAAATTCAAATCATATTTTAATTTAAAAAAATAGTTGGGCCATTTATTTTATCAACCCCATATTTCAAATGGTATAATATGTTAATTTGTGGGCCATGTCGAGCACGACCCAATTGATTGTATTGTGCTAGGAACATTATGCTGAGCACGATTCAACACGACCCTCAAGCATGGCGTGTGACACGAGATAAAAGACTTATTTGACACGCAAAAGTATATATATTTTCAATTCATTTTTTCTTTAATTTTAAGAAAATGTAAATATTAAATGGGTTGACATGTAGCAATGATACATAATTCAATATTATTTTCATTCTTCAAATTGGGTGTTAATTTTGTTTTTTTAAACGATTCCCACACCGTTTTTTTAATTCGATGATTTGAAACATTCTTAAAAAATCAAATGGTAAAAATAATATCAAAATTTGGCAACTAATTCAAATGGTCCATGTCCTAATGCACCAGCACAATTAAACATATAAGGACGTGAGTTATTGGCCAGTACAAACACTAGAGATAAACAGTGGCCGGTCGTACTGCACACAATAACACGATCGCACCTAATTACCTTGCCATACCAAGCACAACAAGGCCTTTTTTTTTTTGTGCCCAGCATGGCAGGGCCTATTTCACACCAGCAAAATTGTGGAATATTTTGTTGAGATATTTATCTTTTTATACCATTTATTTTAAATTAAATTAAAAACCGTACATTTTGTATTAATTCCATCGAATATATACATTAAAATAAATTTAATGTATAAATCTATATTTTATTTTAGTCAATTTGAAGGTATTTTTGAGGATTTTTTAAGTCAAAATTAAAGACTAATCAAGAAAAGTTAAAAATTTGTGTATGAAATGTAATACAAAGATATACATTTAATAAGATAAAAAACCAAAAATAATTTGAATTAAACTAAAATATAAGGCATCTCATGGTCTATTTGTATACTTGACAATACAACCTATATAATAAGAAAATAAAAAAAGACTTTAAGAAACGTCAAACATCCGTCAAGGTTATTATAAATAGCAATCGCAAAATGCATAATATAAACAGAAATATGGATTCTTCTACTAATAACAGTTTGTGATAAAAGAGAGAAAAAAAAAGAAAAAAAAAGAAAAACCTTGACAGGTAAACTAGACTGGAATTTACCGAGCCTTTTAACATGATCATTCATCATGAATCCTGATCGAGATTGAACTCATTGGTGTTGAACTTAAACCAATTTCTTGCCTTGCAAAAATTCATGAAGAAAAACCATCCAATCCCAGCTGCAGTCATAATCCCACTCACCAAGAACACAATCTTGGTAGCTATGGCCATCACAAAAAACAAAAACCCAGATGGAATCAAGCACAACATCACTATTCCCGGTAATCCCATTGGAACCTTGTAGGGTCTCTTTAAGTCAGGCATCTTTCTCCTTAAATATATAAATGAAGCAAATTCCAATAGCATGCCCAAACTGTACAAGAAATTTGCTGCCGAAATAATGACAGTGAAATCTAGGTATGAAACAGCAAGAATGATTCCAGTGGAGACTAAAATACCGGTAAACGGAGTGTTGAATTTCTTTGAACGAACGCTAAAGATTTTAGGCAAGAACCCTAGATCGCCCATTCCAAGAATTTGATAAGCAGCGCTGCTCAATTGGGCTTCAAAGAGTCCGATTGCAGACAACACAGCACCGATTTCTAACCAGATTTTGAGCCAATTCCCGGCTATGATTTTCGCTGCCTCAGCATGGAAACCAGTCTCCCATCGGCTCTGATCAACCGATACCGACCCGACTACAGCGAAAAGCGGCAACAAGTATGACAAACAAGTGAATATGACGGCAACTAGGAGAGCGAGAGGGAATGTCTTGTGAGGCCTGTCCACTTCTCCAGCCAAAGTGGAAACATTGTCCCAAAAATTCAAGTTCCAAAACAAAGTGTTGAAGTACAAATTCCAGTCCTTCTTCACTCCCTTCTGTCCCAGACTAATCCATCTACGGGGAAGAATCTTCGGAATAGAGATCAATGTCATCAAAATAAAGGGCGAGAGTGAAACAAAAGCTAAAGCCACGGCAACGTAACCTACTACGGCTAAACCGGTGTAGTTAAGGAAGGCAAGGACCAAGATCATGGTGAATATCGCTACGTAACGGGGCCAACCGGAGTCAAAAACCGGGAAAATCTTCTCGAGGTAGTCGACACAGAGGATTGGGAACGCAGCAATGTTGATCACCACACTGAGGAACTTCCAGGTTCCCATGAGGGAGCCCCAGAAGGGTCCAAAGGCTCGATCGGCCCAGATTACAAAGCCGCCGTTGCCAGGCAAGGCGGTGGAGAGCTCAGCAGTGACTAGGGCTTCTGGAATGCTCCAGATGAAGGGGAAGACAAGGAAGCCGATTAGCGAGAGGAGGGGCCCAGCGGCTTGCACCGCGGGCTCCTCTCCGTAAGGGCCACCGGCGACCTCGAAGTAGATGAGGAAGATGAGGGGGAGAAGAGTCAGTTTCTTGGGATTTGAGGTTGTGGTTTTGGTGGTGATTGGCAATTGATCTTTGGCCAAGGGATTTTGCTCTCGGTTATTAAAGTTCGGTTGATGATGATGATCGTGAGTGCTAGGGTTTTCTGGTTGAACCTCCATGTTTGTTTTGAGGATTAGTGCTTGGGATTAGTAATATGGATATATCGTGTGATTACAAGGGATTGTATGCATAACAATATTATTATTATTATCTATACATTATTATTATTATTATTTCCAAATGGAGGGATAAGTTGTTGAAAAATTATCTTTTTAAAGAAGAAATCATCATCATTATCATCATCATAATCATTATCATTATCATCATTACTATTGCTGCTTTGAGTTTCTTACCTATTATTATGGCGAGATTTTTTTAGGGAATTATCGGGAGATTCTACATTAAACAATTTCAAAAATTTTTTATCCCCTTACAAAAATCTCGTTGTTATTAAATAGTTTAAGGATGGAATTAGACCGTTATTAATTGGTAATAAAAATAATATACCAAAATATAATAATGTTTAGTGAATAACTCACTTAGATTAAAACAAAATTTATTTTTATATAAAATGACGTAGAGAAAAATATGAGGTAACAACGAGATAATAAAAAACAAAAAAAAGGGAAGAAGAAAATGAAGAAAAAAGAGAAGGTAAAATTAAAAATTCAATTATTAAAAAAGAGCATGCAATTGCAAAAATGCTATATACTTACCTTGTGTTTGGCGGTGGTGGTTTACACAACTTTTTCAGTTATAAATAGTATAAAGCTTTTATACGCTACAGTAACAATAAAAAAAATCGTTACAGGTAAAGCTCTTATTTGGTTCTAACTAACGGTTCCTACCACCATACCAAATACCCTATTAAATATTTTCAAAAGTATGCTAGTTGCTTACATTAAAATTCCAATTGTGTTATTTGATGCAATTTTTTTTTTTTTGCATTCTTTTTTCTTGAGTTTTTCTTTTCATGCTTCTTCATTAGTGAATATATCAATTCATATTGATCTAAATTAATGTTTAGATGAATTACAAAAATTCCCCCACAGATAGTCCTTTTAACATCATGCCACATGAACCTTAACATGTAACATTTGTTCCCTATGATCTATAAAATAACAACAAAAAAAAAAAAATCTTAAATTATAATTTTGAACACAAATGACACAATATCACTTAAATAATAAGGATTGTTGAAATATTTAGTGAATTATTAGATGTTAGCTTACCTCGTATTTTTACATGAAAGTAAAAGAAGAGATTATTTTTGAAAAGATTTTTTTAAAGGTTTTTTATTTTATATTTTTAACTATTAAAATTTTAAATTATCGTTTTAAATTTAAATATAAAAGAGTTACTAAATTTCCCTTATATTATGTACCAAATCTTACCTATATTCCAATTTTCTATTAAAAGTTCTGACAAAATGAGTTCCTTTTTTTTTTTTTGGCTAATATTTCATATATTGGGAGAAACGCATGTGTGGTTTTGAAGTTTAGGGGACATAAAGTTACAAAGGCTATAGTTGAGGGGGATTTCTTTTATAATTAATCGTTAAATATTTTTTATTTTTGGAAAAAATAAGGCAAATGACCTATTTTGACTACCTTTTTAAATAAATGGTTGAACTTTTCAAAGATTAGATAAATCATCAAACTTTTTAAAAATTAAGAAGATGACTGGAAACAATATATGATTGATAAACATTAGTGAATCACTTATTAAGTGTTATTTATCACTAATAAATTGGTTTATCATTGAAATACTATGAGAAATTGATAAATTATTGAATGAGTAAACTACCAAGTTAATCAATGATAAATTATAAATCAATAAATCATTGATATATTGATGTATATCAATGATACACTTATTAGTATCGATACATCATTGATGTATTTTATTATAACATTGATATACAAAAACAACCATGTTCTTAATTTTATAATGTTAGAAAATGATATGTTATAAAATTTTAAAATTTTTAAATCAAAGTTTTTTTTTTTAAAAATAACAAGTTTGACATGCTAAGTACATATATTAATAATAGATCTTACGTACCTCTTTTATATACCAAAGATAGCAGAAAAGTCTTACTAGAGAAGAACCTTCTAGAAAAGCCTCAATCAACTAGTCTTTCTTGCTTTCTCTATCCAAGATCGGAGTGCAGATTGTCGCACATCGGTTAGCCTTTCTTCCCGTGACTCTCCTTCTAACCACTTGAGAAATTTAGAGCTAAGGTTCTAGATGTTGAATAATAACTCTCTAAGAGATTCAGAGTTTTTCTTGCTAGATTACTCACTCTTTACTTCTCAAATGATCTAAGGAACAATGAAAAATAGTTCCTTCTATATAGTGGCCGAATTTGGGGTCAATCCTTATCAGATGAGGCTTTAAAATTCGAGTCTAAATCAGCTTCTGATAAAAATGCATAAAAAATGCGTAACTAGATTATCGCATGTTTGACCTATCAAACTAGGAGATCGGCCTCTTAAACTAGCTCCACCGGCCTGTCGAACTTGGCTATCGCCCTACAGACTGAGCGATAATCTAAAACCTCAAAATATCTTATTTCACACAAGAATCTTAGATAGAGCATCAGTTTTAATTCAAATAACCCAGTAGAGAAGTTATTTAATTAAACTAGTCATATACAGATAATCCACTATCAAATAAAATATTATCTAAATAATTCAGCATGTTTATCTTGAATTAATTCACAAAATTAATTCAACCAATAAACCAATATAAATTATTAAATACAATTTATCAAATTTCAGCCAATCTAATAATTAACATAAGTCAATATGTAGGAAAACAAATCATTACAGGAATTATTATGACCTTGCAAAGGGGACTTGTTGAACATATATAAATTAAGCTTCTACAATTATAAGATAACATCTCGCATATACATATATTTTATAATTATCAAATCTAATACTACTCCATTAAAAGCTTAGAGCTGCATGTTCGAAATATATAAAATTACAAAGCTCTAATAAGCTAATCGTCTATAACATATCATAATGTATAACATCCCCATACGATTCATAATCGGCTTAAGGATAAATTCTATTTTACCTTCCCGATTATTTTTATCTTATATTTCATTATCACACTATTGGAATACTTACAATTTATAAATAGTATACTATTCGATTACACCTATGTATCTAAATGGTTGAGCGCTCCAATCTTTGAATTACATGATGATACCTATAAGAGAATATCATTAACTCTACAAAAAAGCTATGGATTCTATATCTATGAATAATGAGTTTACGTCAATTAAGTGTTATGCCTCCAATGTACTGGTATGTGTACCATCATCAAATCAAGATGTTACCTTTTGGCACATCAAAAGACACAAGTCAAGAATACGGGCCCATTAATTCATTTCAAAATTCTAAAGTGAATTGATTAAAACAAACATAATTATTAATCAAATCAATTCTACTTTTGTGCCGATCCAATATATCATCACCTATGACAATATACCAATATTTCTACTTATGGAGTCCTATTCTGATGACGAAGACAAGTCATCTCCCATTAGGGATGTAGACAATATAACAATTTAAACAAGAACAAAGAGCCTGTATTAATACCCTCGATTGTAGACCTCGTTATTTAAACTATTACCTTCAAGATTCATGTCTTTCGCATTATTTGTTCATCATATACATGATCTTCAAGGTTTAAACTGATAGTCTCAGACTTTGGTTTACTTATCATGCATTCAAAAGAAATTAACATAAAGAGGACAACATTTGATATATGAATAATAAATAAACTCTTTATTGATTAAATCTCTTTTAAAAACTTTTACATCATTTTATCCTTAAGGAACCTAGTCTAACAATCTCCCACTTACCCCAAGTGAGTAAATTTGACATGTTTTGCATTCCCATAGCCTCTACATGCATCTTAAAAACCCTCATTGGTAGTGTCTTTGTGAAATATTTGCTGTGTTGTCCTCAAATGTGATATTGTATACTGCAACACATCTACCCTCAACGAAGTCCTCTATCATATGATACTTTCAATGTGTATGCTTACTTTTCTTATAAAATCTTGGTTTTTTAGCACTAGCTATCACTATAGTGTTGTCACAATACAGCGACATCCGCTTATCCATATCATGAACTACCTCTAGATCCCTAAGGAATTAGTGGAGCCATTTAGCTTCTTTTGAGGCTTCACTAGCTGCCATATACTCCGCTTCTACCATTGAATCCAAAGTGCAATTTTGCTTGACACTTCTCCAAACAATGGCACCTCTTCCTGCAGAGTAAACAAAGAACTTGAAGTCGATATTCTCGAATCCAGACAAGATTGGAAATCCAAATCAGTGTATCTAGGAAGTGTTAGAGCCTCACCAGAATACACTAATATATAACCTTTAGTCCTTCTTAGGTACTTAAAAATATGCTTGACTGCAACCCAATGGTTTGGTTCTATATCCAACTGGAATCGACTTACTATCTTGACTGCATAACAAATATCCAGTTAAGTGCAAAGCATGACATACATGAGACTACCTATTGCTGAAGCATAAGGAATCTTCTTCATGATTATCTTTCTTCATCAGACTTTGGAGAGTCTTTCTTAGAAAAAGTGATTCTAGACCTAGATGGTTGCCCAACTTTCTTAGAATTTTGCATTGTATACTTCTTAAGAATTTTATCTATATAGGTAGCTTGGGATAAAGTTGTCATTTTGTTCTTTTTATCTTAAAAGATTTAGATATCCAGAACATAATTAACTTTACCTAAGTCCTTCATGTCAAACTGCTTGATCAACTATAATTTGACCAATGATAATGCCCTAATGTTATTGTCAATAAGCAGAATGTCATCTATATAGAGTAGTAAAAAAACCATCTTCCTATCCTTAATGTGTTTGTAAACACATGGTTCGTTCACATTTTGTTCGAACCTGTAAGTCATGATCACTTGATCAAATCTTATGTTCCAAGAACAGGAAGCTTGCTTATGTCTATAAATAGACTTTAGCAATTTACAAACCTTATTCTCTTGACCCTTAGCTTTGAACTCATCTGGCTGCACCATATATATGGTCTCATCAAGATAGCCACTCAGAAAGGTAGTCTTGAGATCCATTTGCCAAATCTTGTAGTCAAGAGCAATAGCAATGGACAAGAGAGTGTAGATAGACTTGAGCATGGCTACAGGCGAAAAGGTTTGCTCATAATCGATTTCTTTCTTTTGCTTGTATCCTTTTGCTACTAGTCTAGCCTTATAGGTTTCGACTTTCCTATCTGCTCCTGTCTTTCTCTTGTAGACCTACTTATACCTTATGGGTTTTACCTCTTTGAGAAGGTCCATAAGCTCCTAGACTTGATTAGTTTTCATAGACTTATCCCAGTGCTTATAGCTTTTGTCCAGAGCTTTGAAAAAACATTCCTCTATAACCTTTGTGTAAGTATAAAGATCTCTATCATGTTCAACTGGTTCAGCCAAGTAAGCTTCACCATTGTACATATACCTCTCGGGTTGACACCTGATCCTCCCACTATGTTGAAGCTCTCTAGTTTGTTGTTCATTTGTTTTTTCTATATTGATTGAGTTAGTTTCAACTGGAGCTCCTAGAATGATCAAATCACTCTTTAATTTTTTGAGTACCACTTTACTATGGGGCTTAAAGTCATTTATGTAACTTTTCTTAAGAAAAGTCGCATTTGTTGAAACCACAACTTTATTCTCTCTTGGTTTATAAAAATAACCCCCTTTTGTCCCTTTTAGATATCCTACAAACACATACACTTCTAAACATGCTTCCAACATGTTCACTTCCTTGTATAGGAAATGAGTAGGACATCCATATATACGAATATGATTTAAGAATGTCTTCCTACCCATCCATAACTTGTGAGGAGTTTTAGGAACTGATTTGAAGGCACATTGTTCAAAAGATAACATATGGTTTGTAGTGCATATCCCCAAAAGGACAAAGGTAACATTGAATAACTCATCATGAACCTAACGATGCCCAACAAAGTCCTATTTCTTAGCCATGTCATTCTGTTGTTGAGTGCCTAGTGCAATTAAGTGGGATAAAATCCCATTCTCTAATAAGTGTCCTAAGAATTCATCGGAGAGGTATTATCCACCTCAATCGGATCGAAGTGCCTTTATAGGTTTACCTAATTGCTTTTCTGCTTCAGTTTGAAACTCCTTGAACTTGTCAAAAGTTTCATTCTTATGATGTATTAGGTAGACATACTCATATCTTGAGTAATCATTAATAAAAGTGACAAAATACTTATACCCTCCTCGTGTCTTGATATTTATGGGACCACAAACATCACTATGCACAAGAGGACCCATTCGACTTGATTGCCTTTACACTCGAATAGTCTTTTGGTCATTTTGTATTTCAAGCAAAATTCACATTGTGGTATAGATTCCACCTATAAATGACTTAAAGATCCATTTTTACCAATCTTTCAATCCTATTTAGGCTAATATGACGTAATCGCAAGTGCCAAAGATAAGTCTTATTAGAGTGAGAAGTTTTAAGTCTTTTAGAGTTATCATTAATCTTAGGATTCAATAGTGAGTTCATCTTATGCTTGATAAAATATAGGTTGTTTTGCAACCATCCATTACTGGTAAAAGATTTGTTTTTACAAATTACAACTTTATTATTAACAGAAACTGAAAAAGAGTCTTTAAATAAATAAGCGACATAAATTAAATCCCTTTTAAGTTTAGAAACATAAAAAAATCATTCAAAAATAAAATCCTATAACTATCAAAGTAAAGATGGACGTCTCCTCTGCTTCGGCTAACTCTAAGGATCCATCGCCCATCCAAAGCATGAAGTGCTCATGTAGCAGACTTTTCGTTTCGTTGAACCTCCGTAAAGAAACACAATCATAATTAGTCACTCTAGAATCTATAATCTAAGTGTGATTTGATTCCTTAACTAAACAAGTTTCAACAACTAGAAGTTTGCACTACCGCCTCTAGATAGGAAGTCTTTATAATTCTTCTTAATATACCCAACCTTCTTGCAGAATAAGCACTTTAGCTTATTCAAATTCCTCTTTTTCTTCTTCTTGTCCTTGCCTTTTGTTGTAACAAAAGACTTCTTTTTCTTGGCCTTATGCTTTTTTCCATTCCCTGAGTTAGGATTGGAACCAAATAGAGCCATTAAGTTTGCCTCGCCATCAGCCGAAGCTTCCCTGATCAGATTCACGAACTCTTGTAACTGCTTCATTAACTTTGTCAAGGTCACATTTGGTCTATTGCTCAAGTTATATGAAGCTATAAATGGGATGAACTCCTACCATAGTCATCTGTGACTCAACATCAATGTCAGCTGAACCTCAGTGAGGTAACACATGACCAACATCATATGCTCCTTCACAGGAGTCCCCGGTTTTTGTTTGTAGTTGAAGAGATTCTAAAGAGCCCCTTGCCATTTTGTTTGTCCTATAACATGTCTTCTAGATTATCCAAGATTTACCTAATAGTCTCATAATCCTCATGTTAAGGCTGTAGCATAGTATTCATGCTAGCTATAATGTAACAATGGGCCTGATTATTAGCATCCCTCTAGCGATCATATGCTTGAACTTGCTCATTGGTGGATTCACCTGTAGGCTCAAGAGGACATGGTGCTGTTAGCACAAATTTCACTTTCTCAAAAGAAAGAATGATATTTATGTTCCTTTTCTAATCATTATAATTTTAACTAGTTAATGTATTTTCATTGAGTATCAAAGATAAATCATTTTTAGATATTTTGATCTATAATAAAGAATCATATACCAAATATAAGCAAACATTCCACAATAGTTTAGTAAGATAACATAAACAAGTAAACATACAATGTGTTTATGTGTCAAAACCTTGAAAAAATCACAACCTTACAATTATAATCGCTAACTTAGAATTCAACAAGCCGCTTAGGGGAGATTTACTAAATTCAATTAGGAACACAGTTCCCCTCCATTTAATATAAGCCATCCAAGACCTGTTTGACCTAGTATATATTAATAATCATTTTCTTTAGCCATTAATTTTATTAATGGCGCTCCTAGAGGAGGTTAATAATAAAATTAATCTTGAGTGTATAACTATTGTTTCAACTACTTTATCCATAATTCATAATCGTCACCTAAGGTTATACAACGATAAGTCATATTAAAGTAAATTATCCCTTCGGAGATCCAACCCTTCCTAGGGTCAAAACCACCATGTGTTACCTATGGACCAATGATGGGGGCCTTAGGTCCTCTCTTCAAAAACCTTCTCTCACTCAATATTCTAAAAAACAAGGTTTTATGTTATCATTCATGATCAACTTTTAATGAGCAGCAATCCTTATTCTATATGGTATGTTATCAACATATTTGGTAAAACAAATTGTAATGCAGACAGGCAAAGCAACATAAAAAGCTGCAAGCAATATAGTAAATAGCCGTAATATCATGGTTCCATCCTAGAGAAAAGAAAATAAAGATTACAAAAGATCAATCAAACATATTATCGATTCTTTATCTTGTATCCTCTCTTTGTATCATTCTTCATGTGGCATCCGTCTTCAATTCTTCAATCTCATATAGATCAAAAATTTATTTTTCAGGTTATCATAAAATTTCATGTTTCTCAAAATTGTCTCAAAAAACAAAAATAAAAAAAATGCACCAAAAAACACACCGATTTGTTAAAAATTTATTTTTCAACAATTCAAAAACATAAAAAATTTATAAACATAGAAAAATATAGAGAACTCTAATCATCTCCATCTTCTAGATTCGTCTTCACGTCAAATAATTATCTTAATATAATTTTAAAAATCAAAATTAAAATAATAAATTCTAGACAGTGATGATAGACCACCATTGAATTATATAGAAAACCTAGATACACATTCTAACCTCTGAGGAACCATAACTGTCAAAATTAATTAATTAATATAATAATTAAAAAAGAAATTTAATTAACCATAATTAATTAATAAACATCCACCATATAATCTCACGATAGCATTTAATTATATGGAAATCCTATATTGCCAACTCTCTAAAAAATTAAATTCAACCATAGAAGAGAATAAGATCACATAATTTATATACATAGCATGATCACAACCCATAAAATCAATGTAAAACTATGGCTCTAATATCAATTGTTGGAAAACGATATGCAGCGGAATTTTAAAATTTTTAAATCAAAGACTTTTTCAAATAACAGGTTTAACATGTTAAGTATATAAATTAATAATAGATCTTACGTATCTCTTTTGCATACCAAAGACAGAAGAAAAGTTTGACCAAAGAAGAACCCTCTGGAAGAGCCTCAACTAAGTATTCTTCCTTGTTACTCTTTATCCACGATTAGAGTGTGGATGGTTGCACATCATACGGCCTTTTCTCTGGTGACTGTCCTTCTTACCACTTAAGAAAACCTAGAGCTAAGGTTCTAGATGTTGAACAATAGCTCTCTGGAAAATTTAGAGTTTTGATCACTAGAGTACTCACTCTCTACTTCTCAAATAATCTAGAGAACAATAGAAAATAGTTCCTTTTATATAGTGATCGAATTTGGGCTCAATTCCTATCAGATTAGGCTTCAAAATTCAAGTTTGCCTCAACTTCTGATAAAAAATGCATCAAAAACATGTATCTCGATTATCGTATATTTGGCCTGCCAAACTAGGAAAGCGGTATCCCGAACTGGCTCTACTGGCCTGCTAACCGAATGATAATCTGAAAATCTTAGAATATCTTATTTCACACAGGAATCTTAGATAAAGCCCCAGTTTTAATTCAAATAACCCAATATAGCAGTTATATGATTAAAACAGTCATATATAGATAATCTCATATCAAATAAAGTATTATCCAAATAATTCAACATGTTTATTTTGAATTAATTCGTAAAATTAATTTAATCAATAAACTAACATGAATTATTAAATCCAATTTATCAAATTTTAGCCAATCTAATTGTTGGAAAACAAGTACGCAGTGGAATTTTAAAAATTTTAAATTAGAGTATTTTCTAAAACACAAGTTTGACATGTTAAATATATAAATTAATGCCAGATCTTACTAACCTTTTTTGTATACCAAAGTGGTCTCAAATTCGTGTAGAGAAGAAGGTTCCAAAAGAGCCTTAACCAACTAGTTTTCTTTGTTATTCTTTATCTACGATCAGAGTACGGGTGGTCGCACATTGTATGGCATTTTCTCCAGTGACTCTCTTTCTAACCATAAGAGAAAAATAATAGCTAAGGTCCTTGATGTTGAACAATAGCTCTTTGGGAGTTTCAGAGTTTCTCACACTAAAGTACTCACTCTTTGTTTCTCAAGCATCTCAATAACTAAGAAAACTCATTTCTCTTTATAGTAGTCAGACATGGGGTTAATCATTATTAGATTAGGCCACAAAATTTAAGTTTGGACCAGTTTTAGAGAAAAAATGCGAGAAATAGAATCTGACTCTAAGTACCGTGATCGACTACGCCTATTGTATCACGGTTGATCATGTGGTTGTGATATTGGAGTTCGAATAGAATTCAAACTCCTCATGCTGATCTGATAGATTCAATCTCAACCAATTGGATAAATCCTATCTTATTTGACCTGAGTATTCTTTATAAAGCCTTAATTTTAATTCAAATAATTCAACAGAAAAGTTATCTAATTAACATAGTCATATATAGATAAACTCATACAAATAAAATATTATCCAAATAATTCGACATGTTTATCTTGAATTAATTCATAAAATTAATTCAATTGATAAAATAACATGAATCATTAAATCCAATAAACTTAAATTTTAGCCAATCTAATAAGTTAACATAAGTCACCAATTTTGAGTAATCATTAACAAAAGTGATGAAGTACTCAAACCTTCCATGTGCCCTGATGTTTATGAGTTCATAAGCATCACTATGCACAAGTTCTAAAACCTCTTTGGCGTTGTTGCTTGTAGACCCAAGTGGTCTTTTGGTCATTTTGCCCTCTAAACAAGATTCACATTATGGTATAGATTCCACCTCTAAGTGACTTAAAGGACCATCCCTTACCAACCTTTGAATCCTATTTAGGTTAATATGACCTAATCGTAAATGCCAAAGATAAGTTTTATTTGAGTGAGAAGTTTTAAGTCTTTTAGAGTTACTATTAACCTTAGTGTTAAGCAGTATGTCCATCTTAAGTTTGACAAAATAGAGATTGTTTTGCATCCATCTATCATAGATAAAAGATTTGTTTTTACATATTACCACTTTATTATTAAAAGATACTGAATAAGAGTCTTTAAATAAACAAACTATAGATATTAAATTCCTTTTAAGTCTAAGAACATAAAAACAAGCTTTCAAAACTAAAATCCTATAATTATAAAAGTAAAGATGGATGTCCCCTACTACTTTAGCTAACACTAAGGATCCATCGCCCATCTATAACCTGAAGTTCTCATGTAGCAGACTTCTCGTTTCCTTGAACTCCTACAGAGAAATACAAACATGATTAGTTGCTTTAGAATCTATAATCCAAGTGTCACTTGATTTCTTAATCAAACAAGTTTTAATAACCAGAAGTTCACACTTACCTCCTCGAGAAAGGAAGTCCTTGCAATTCTTTTTAATGTGCCTAAATCTCCCATCAAAAAAGCACTTGAGCTTCTTTGGGTTCTTCTTTTTCTTCTTCTTGTCCTTGCTTTTTGCCGAGATAAAAGACTTCCCATTCTGAGCACTTTGCTTCTTTCCATTCTTTGGGTTAAGATTGGAATCAGATGCAGCCGTGAAGTTAGCCTCACCACTAGTAGGAGTTTTTTGTTCAAATTTTCAAACTCCTATAACTGCTCCATTAGCTGAATCAACGTCACATCCTGTCTGTTACTTAAATTATATGAAGCTCTAAATGGGATGAACTCCATAGATAGATTCTCAAAGACCATAGTCATTTGTGACTCAGCATCAACGTTAGCAACCTAGGTTTGAGCCTCAGTGAGGTAACCTATGACCAACATTATATGCTTCTTCATAGAAGTCCCCAGTCTTTATTTGCAGTTTAAGAGTTTTTGAAGAGCCCCAAGCCGTTTCATTAGGCATGGCCTCCAAACATGTCTTCAAGATTATCCAAAATCTACTTAGTAGTCTCATAATCTTCATGTTGGGCCTGCCGCATGTTATTCATGCTGTTCATAACATAATAGCGGGCCTAATCATTGGCATTTTTTCTACAATTATATGCTTAGATTTGCTCATTAGTAAAATCCTTGGTAGGTTCGAGAGGACATGGTATTACCATAAATTTTAGTTTCTCAAAAGAAAGGAAGATACTTAAGTTCCTTTTCCAATCATTGTTATTCTCGCCGGTTGACATGTTCTTATCAAGTATCGATGATAAAGCATTTTTAGACATTTTAATCCACAATAAAGATTCAAATACCAAATATAAGCAAACCTTCCACAACAATTTAGTAAGATAACACATTCAAGTAAAACATACAATGTGTTTATACAAGCCATGTAGGGGAGACTTGCTAAATTCAATTAGGAATACAGATCCCCTCCGAGTAATATATGCCATTCAAGAGCCCTCTAATCTAGCATATATTACTAATCATTTTCTTTGGCCATTAATTTCATTAACAGAGCTCCTAGAGGAGGTTAGTAATAAAATTAATCTTGAGTATATAGCCATCGTTTCAACTATTTTATCCAGGATTTATAATCACCACCTAGGGATGTACAATGATAAATCTTGCTAAAATAAATTATCCCTATGGAGATCTAACTCGGTATATGATAAAATCCTTTCCTAGGGATCGGAACCATCATGTGTTACCTATAGACCAATGATGGAGGCCGTAGGTCCTCTCTTCGAAAACCTTTTCCCACTCAATATTTTGAAAGTCAAGGTTTTATGTTAACATACATGAACAATTTTTAATGAGCAGCAC
This sequence comes from Artocarpus hirsutus, assembly GCA_946598075.1. Lineage (NCBI taxonomy): Eukaryota > Viridiplantae > Streptophyta > Magnoliopsida > Rosales > Moraceae > Artocarpus > Artocarpus hirsutus. The sequence goes on from CAMOHE010043181.1 coordinate 24,334, forward strand.
TCCCTATTCTACATAGTATGTTATTAACATACATGGCAAATCATATTATAATACAGATATCAAAGCAACATGCAAAGCCACAAGCATAATAATAAATAAATAATTAGCCATAATATCATGGTTTCATCCCAAAGAAAAGAAAATATAGATTACAAATGATTAATCAAAACATATTATTAACTCTTCATCTTATATCTTCTTGTTGTATCCTTCTTCATGTGGCATCCATCTTTAATTCTTCAATCCCTTATAGATCAAAAGGCTTATTTTTCTAGTCATTATAGAATTTCATGCTTTTCAGAATTATCTCAAAAATAAAATAAAAAAATACATTGAAAAATGCACCTTTTTTGAAAAATGTTCTACGTCGCTACCGGCCTACCAAAATGGAAGTTCAGCCTGCTGGTCTATAACCATCGGCTTGCCGACCCGAAGGTTTCAGCCTACCAACTGAGCTGAACTAGCGTTTTTCTAGAGAAAATAATTTTTAAATAGTTTTTCAATTTTATGTTCAACAATTCAAAAACATAAAAAAATTTTATAAACATAAAAAAAATGGAACTCTTATCATCTCCATTTTTTAAATCCGTCTTCACTTTGAATAATGATTTTGATTACAAAATTTTACACATTTAAAATTAAAATAATAATTCCTAGACGGTGATGACAGACCGCCATTTAATTACATGAAAAACCTAGATAGACATTCTAATCTCTAAGAAACTACAACCGGCGCAAATTAATTAATTAGTAAATAATTAAATAAAAATTTAATCAACTACAATTAATTAATAAATATTCACAACATAATCTCAAGACAACATTTAATTATATGGAACCCTAGAGAGCCAATTCTCTAAAAAAATTAAATTCAATCATAGGAGAGAATAAGATGACATAATCATGTAGATAGCATGATCAAAAATTCGTAAAATCAACATAAAAACTAGGCTCTAATACCAGTTGTTGAAAAGCAGGTACGCAGCGAAATTTTAAAAATTTTAACTCAAAGAATTTTTCAAAACACAAGTTTGACATGATAAATATATAAATTAATGATAGATCTTACTAATCTCTTTTGTATATCGAAGTGGGCTTGAATCCTTGTAGAGAAGAACATTCTAGAAGAGCCTCAACTAACTAGTCTTCTTTGCTATTCTCTATCCATGAACGAAGTGTAGGTGCTCATATATTGTACAGCTTTTCCTCCCGTGACTCTCCTTCCAAACACAAGAGAAAAACAAGGGCTAAGGTCCTTAATGTTGAACAATAGCTCTTTGGGAGTTTTATAGTTTCTCACACTAAAGGACTCACTATTTGTTTCTCAAGTGATTTGAATAACTAAGAAAACTCAACCCCTATTTATAATAGTCAGACCTAAGGTTAATCAATATCAAATTAGCCTCAAAATTTGAGTTTGGATTAGCTTCAAAGCAAAATCATGTAAAGTAGAATCTGACTCTAACTATCATGGTCGACTACGCCTAGTGTATTGCAGTTGACTGTGTGGTCATGATACTGGAGTCTGAATCAAATTTGAATTCCTCAAACTGATCTGATAGATCCAATCTTAACCAATTATATAAATCCTATCTTATTATATTAAATCCTATCTTATTTGTCCTGGGTATTCTTTATAGAGCCTTAATTTTAATTCAAATAGCCTAACAAAAAAGTTATTTGGTTAAAATAGTCATATATAGATCAACCCATACAAATAAAATATTATCCAAATAATTCAACATGTTTATCTTGAATTAATTCAACTAATAAACTAACATGAATCGTTAAATCTAATAAACTCAAATTTTAGCCAATTTAATAATTTAACATAAGTCACCAATATGAGCTAGCAAAGGGGACTCAATGGACATATATAGTTCAAGTTCTTATAATTATAAAATACAATATCCCAGATACATATTTTATAATTATCAACTCTTATGTTACTCCATTAAAAATTTAGAACTGCACTCTAGAACTATATAAAATTGCAAAGCTTCAATAAGCTAACCATCTATGATATATTATAATGTGTTACATCCTCATAGGATATTCATAATAGCCTTAATGATAAATTCTATTTTACCTTCCTGATTATTTTTATCTTACCTTTTATTATCACACCATTGGAATACTTACGATCTATAGATGTATACCATTTGGTTACACCTATGTATCCAAATGGTTGAGCGCCTTACACTTCCAATTACAGGATAATGCATATAAAAGAATATCATTAACTCTACAAAAAGAGCTATGGATTCCATATCTATGAATAACGAGTTTATGTCAATCAAAAGTCATGCCTCCAACATACTGGTATGTGTACCATCATTAAGTCGAGATGTCACCTTTTGGTACATCAAAAGACATACGTCAAGATAACGAGCCCATTAGTCATTTTAGGGTTAAGATACAATGCATATGATTGTCTAAAGTGAATTGATTTGCACAAACAGAATTATTAACTAAATCAATTTCACCTTTTGTCCCAATCCAATACATTGTCACTTATGACAATGCACCAATGTTTCTACTCATTGAGTCCCACTCCAATGATCGAGACAAGGCATCTCTCGTTAGGGATATAGAGAGCATCACAATCTTAGCATGAATAAAGCACCCAACTTTATTCCTTTGATTACGAATCTTATGATTTAAACCATCACCTTTAAGATTCATGTCTTTTGTATAATCTGTCCATCATATGCATGCTTCTTAAAGGTTTAGACCGATAGTCTCAGACTTTTGTTTGCTTATCATACATTCAACAGAAATGAACGTAACAATGACAACATTTGGTATATGAATAATAAATAAACTCTTTATTAATAAAATGTCTCCATAAACATATTACAATATTTTACTCTTTAGGGCACCTATGTCTAACACTAACACTTAACATAAGTCACCAATATGTAAGAAAGGTATGTTGTATCGTTACATGAATTATTATGTGGTAGCAAAGGGGATCTGATGGACATATATAGATCAAGTTCTTAAAATTATAAAATAACATATCCTAGATGCATATATTTTATAATTATCAACTCTAATGCAACTCCACTAAAAGCTTAGAGTTGCACTCTCGAATCATATAAAATTACGAAGCTCTAATTAGCTAATCATCCATGACGTATCATAATGTGTAATATTCCTATAGGATATTCATAATCGGTTTAAGGATAAATTCTGTTTTACCTTTCCAATTATTTTTTATCTTATGTTTCATTATCACACCATTAGAATACTTACTATTCATAATGTGACGACCCGTCTTTTTAGACAGTTACTTAACTTTCTTTAAACATAATTCTTAAATATTAATCTTACTTACTTAGTAAGGAAAATACTGAATTAAATTTTTTAAAAACGTTTTTAAAAATGTACTTAATAATTGTTATGACCTTTGTCGTCTTTTAAGTTGAGACTTCGCTCAACACTTAACTTAAAAAAACATTTCAAATCATTTCATAATACTTAATAAGAAGCATTTATTGAATCATAGCTTAAAACTTCACTTTCTAGTTATATAAAAATAGTTCGTCAACTGTATCGCAAAACTTTGAAAACATTTCTTAAAACTGAAATTTTCTTAATACTTTTAAACACTATACTAAATAGTGGAAAACCCTTTTTTTTTAACAGCAGAAACTTATTGTGGTGGTATCCATACCCAAATCTTCGTATTTATCCTCCGCAGCACCTAGCTATTTTAACGGGTCCTACTGGTCGCTTATAAAACCTCCTATAGCAAGAAAAAACTTTTTATGAGCTTTCACTTAGTAAGTTCAAACATATTCTCACAAATCATTTAAAACATGCTTTACAAACTTTTCTCATAAAAACCTTTTGCTTGAAACATTTTTCATAAATATATTTCATAAACATTTTTCATAAAACATTTCTAAAACGTTTCTCATAAACGTTTTCATAAAGCATTTATGTAACATTTTTCATAACACGTTATTTATAAACCTTTTCTTGTAAACATGAAAATGTTTTCATAACACTTAACATAAACATTTCTCAGAATGTTTTTCATAGCATTTAAATATTTCATAACAAGGAAAACAAGCAAAACTAAAATGCATGTTTTCGTTTATGCTCAATTATGTACTTTCAATTATGAATGTCTTATGAACATTCTTTTCTTACTTTAACCTTCTACCTTTGTTCCTTAACTTTCCTTTTCTTACTTTAACTTTCTATCCTTGTTCCTTAACTTTCTTTATCTTACTTTAGGTAGGGTTTATACCAACATCATTAATCATGAGATCATAAACATGATGCTTCCCTTGCAGAAGACTTGAGACCATCAAACACGAGGTCATGTACCTCACACCTTGGAGGTCAAACTTTAACTTTACTTTCATTACCTGACAACAAAGAGGTTAGTACGATACTTTTATCTTATCTTTACGTTACCTTCTTATTAAATTTAGTGAGCATATCCAATGCAATCACATCATATGCAACACACTTGCAAATCATAGCTTGTACTATAAAATCTATTGCATAATGAATGCAACTTATTGCATAACAAATGCAACATAAAATGCAAACACATTTTGCAAATCATAATTTGTACACTTTTAAACATTGTGCATTTCACATGCAACCATACTTCAATTACATTGAAAATCATAACTTGAACTTTTAAAAACATTATGCATATCAAGATGCAATAGACTTTAAACATAACAGTTGCAAATTTATAGCAAATCTTGCTTTGAATCTTTAAAACTTTTTGCATAATAAATGCAAACATACTTTAAAGAAACTTGCATAATAATTGCAAACTCATTTATAAACGTATACATAAATATTTCAAAATCATTAACTCCATGCTGTAGGTGAAGTTTGAAACTTACCTGGACTTAGCTCTAACGTTCTCTATTCCGTTCCTGTCTCATTCCTTTTCCTTCCATTAGTCGGCTTATGTATTCTGCTCATACGACACCCGACTAATTAGTTAACTTTCTTTTTATCAATCTACTCGATTGATAATAAAATGTAAACATTAGCTATTCTTTCCTTTTAACTTGACTTGTATACTATCCATTTATCCTTGTTTTTACTTAACCTTATAAACTATCGGTTTGCCTTTCCTTCACTTAGCCTTGTAACCCACCGGGGTTACTTTTCCTTTACTTAAACATCCCTTATTAAATTTCTTGTCTCACTGGTGATTTTATTACTTAACGTATTACAGAATATTTATTGTCTAAGAACGTTATGTGAAATCGGAGTGTTTGACTCCGTTCTAGCCGTTTGCTTAATAATGACGATTTTATCCCTAACAGGTTTTTTGTCAACTTCGTAACTCTATAAAACCCATTATGTAACTTTAACATTTCATTACTTACATATTACAAAAAATTTTCCACTAAGGAGCATTTTTTCGATATCGAGTGCTTCGAGTCCGTTTTAACCTTTTTTTATAAAATGACCATTTTGCCCTTAACTCTTTTTCTTCCATTATTTCCTTAACTAAACCTTAATTTCTTAAAAACTTAGCATCTATGATACTTACTGCCTACAGCAGTGTAGGAAACCAATATTCTCTAGTGAAAACTCAGTTTTCACACAATTTACAATTTTGGCCCAAAATACAAAAATATTTGCATTTATGCCCCTAGAACCAAAAATAATCTTTTTAAACCATTAGTCCCCATTTTTCATGAGGAACATTTTTGCTCAAAGTACCATATTCAAAATGAAACATTTTTTCAAATTTAACAAATTCTTGTAAAATTAAAATCTCACAATCAGTTGAGATTTTTGACGAACTATCTAATTGCTCAACAATTTAGTCGAGATCTACAACTTTCGTGCTTTAACTTTCTCAAAATTCCAACTATACAGGAGTGTTTTTGGGCATTTTTCAATTCTATCTAGAAGAAACTTTTTCCTACAATTTAGTCCTTGGGCCATTTTTATAAAAATTTATTTTTAATCAGCATCTCTACCCTTGCAAGGGCAAGTCCAACTTTGTTTCAATCATTTTCAAGCCAAATCATCATTTTTGTAAAATTAGTACTAAAATTACAAAAAAATCACTTTGTGCAAAAAGTAATATTTTTAACAATTCAACCCTAAATTTCACAACATCAACATACCATAAATCATATTTCTATGGGATTTAAGCAAAACTTTGCTTGAAAGCCCACATACCCTTGAAAGAATAAAAATAAAAATAAAAATCACATAATTTCAAAACTTTGAAAACTCAAAACTTACCCAAATAATACTTTGTGCTTTTAGCCTTCCAAGGCTCCTTTGAAACTCCTTCCTAAACATCATTTTCATGCAAAAATACCTTGGATTAACTTTCCTCTCTTCACCCAAGAAAAACCTAAGAAAACTCGAAAAAAGTTTAGGTTTTGATTTTAAAACTTGATAAAATCCTTTGAACTTTACCTCTTGAACTTAAATGGAATATTTTCCAAAGATTTGAAGTTGCAAAATTTTTGAGAGAGCTTCAACAATGGTGGCCGTGGGAATTGAGGAAGAAGGAGTGAAATTTTTTGGCAAAATTTGCATTAATTACATGCTTATCCCTTATGATGACTCATGGTAATCCATTAGGTTAACGTGTGGCATAATGTGATTGGGCCACCTTTCATGGCTTGGTGGCCCAATAAAATTCAAGTGGGTGTCCACTTTGTGGGGCTAAAAAATTTACACTGTATAATTTTTCACTATACAGTATATTTCTTATACTGCTGTAGTAAAATTAATACAAAAACATATTCCTAGACTGTATAAAATATTTTACTTGCCTCTAGTTTATTTTTGGAGGCCAAACATAACATTTTTCATATTTGCTTTAACTTAAACAGACCAATTTCTATACTATTTGAACTTAAACAATCTAATTCTTACACTGTATTACACTAATACTGTACAATTTTTCTTGTTATTATACAATATTTATCCTTAAACTGTATTTTTCATCTTAATATAATCCTTAACTTAATGCATTTTTAATGTAGTAAAAATGTTCGGGTGTTACAATCTACCCTCTTTAAAAATTTTTGTCCTAAAAAATTATTACCTTCATGGGTTGTTCATCTCCCTTATCCTCTTTTATGTTCTTAACATGCTTCCTTGGTCACTACTTTCTCACTAAAACTAAGCCTCCATCTTGGGACTTCTACAAATTTTATCATTTTACTGATATATTTTTTTGCATTCTAACACCATACTTCTACTATGCAACTTTGATCTTTCAACATCTGAGCGCAGTTCCCATTTATCTAAAGCTTTAGCATTCTACCAATGAATGCTATTCTTAAAAATAGGTTCCAGTTAAATCACATCATGACTATCAAAAAATTAAGGTCATCTGACCATAAATCCATAGTTTTTTGATCCTATATCCATTATAGAATGACATTTTCCTGTAATTTTTCTCATAACGTATAAGTCTCGAGCTTCCATCCTCCATTCTGTGAGGTTTTTGCTAACAGATTTGGCATCATGGTCTTAATTGTGATTCCCATCAAAGTAGTTATGAGCTCATTCGCATATCTCAGCTCAGCTACGAAGTGCTTAGCTCGAAAAGATTGCATAGTTAGTCATCTAATGTTCAGCCGCTCTTAGGCACTACTATTCTATAGAGCATTGAAAATCACTTTCGGACCTCCATTATTCTATTATCTTGATCCACTTTTCCTCGTTATATGTGTAGCCAATATGGAATAACTCCAACAGAGTAAGATTTGCTCATATAGAGACATCGTTGTGCATCTAAACATCATAATGTGTCATGAGCTCATCTCCTTGATTTTTATGTAGTCGGCCATCTATTGACCATCATTGACCATGTTTGGTCATTGTTGTCTTGACACTGCTGATGGGCGATAACTGTCGTCGATATGCAGGGACATTCTAGCATATAATATTACGTTCATCCTTTAACCATTGCCTTTTCATCACTCCTCTGGATGTGCCGATATCAAAGGTTATATACCCAGTATAAGCACGTAATCATTCAACACTAACTTTTCTTCCTACTTAACTTAACTTACTTACTTGAGCTATGGTGTAGCGGCCATATGGCAGCGCGAGATAGGATGGCAGGATACCGCTCTGATACCACCTATGACGACCTGTCTTTTCAGACAGTCACTTAACTTTCTTTAAACATCATTCTTAAACATTAATCTTACTTACTTAGTAAGGAAAATATTAAATTAAAATTTCTTTAAACATTCTTTAAAATGTACTTAATAATTATTGCGACCTCTGTCGCCTTTCAAGTTAAGACCTCGCTCCGTACTTGACTTAAAAAAAACATTTCAAATCGTTTCGTAATACATAATAAGAAGCATTTATTGAATCATAGCTTAAAACTTCACTTTCTAATTATATAAAAATAGTTTGTCAACTGTATCACAAAACTTTGAAAACATTTCTATCTATGTTGGTAAGTAGAGGTTGTACCTTATTCTGCTCAGGATGTATTGGATAATGTTATTTAGGCTATGCTTTGTTGTTCACTTTGGGTGCTCTTTCTCTCAAGAATAAAAAGAGAAGAGGAAATTAGGTCAAAATAAAAGTAAGACAAAAATAAATAAATAAATATAGAGGTCAAAGTTTTATCAAGTTAGTAAATATCATATGAATGTAATTTTGAATTTATTAATAAAAAATTACCTATAATATCCCAAATTTGAAAACCGATTCTTTTCCTTTACCATGGGTCTTCCTTTCTCTCCATTCTTCTCTTACCTAAAAGAAACTAGGTGGTAGTTTGTGGTAGCCATTTTGCAAGCCTTCGATGGCACAATCATCTCGAGACCAAGGCTGACAACTACAAAATTACTACGTGTAATTGTAACACCCTAAAATTAATTAAGTGTTATTAGAATATAAAATGGTGGATTATTATACCATAATAAGTATTTTAAACTTAATTTGATCATTTTGTAGAATTTCTAAATTAGTGTTGTTTTTTATTATTTTAATATTTTTTAATCACTTTAAATTATTTTGTTTGTTATTTTGACAACAATTTGTCAAATGTCAACTACATTCTGTTTTACAAAACCATGGGTGGCACACGATTTTCACACAATGAAACCATCCACTTTTCTCTCTATTTATTCCGTCTTCCTCTTCCTTACACGCTCACTATCTCTCTCTCACTCTCCCTCTTGATTGTCTCTCTCCTCTCTCTCTTTGCCTCTCCCTCTCTTTCAATTTCTCTCAAAATTTTTGAAATAAAAATCAATCCCAAGCTTCGATTTAGTGGATTGGAGGCTCGAGAACGTGATTAAGCAACCAAAAACATGATTTAAAGCTTCGATTCGAGGTTAGTTTTTAAATTTCAAAACTTTTCAAAATTTTCAACTTTTCTTGCATTTTGAGATTTAAGCTTTTCTAAGCTTAGAAAACCTTCAATCTAGGTTAGAGGAACTTAGAGTGACTAGAATCTAAGCTTTGTTTGATCAAAAATGGATTTAAATAAAAAATTTTCATTTTTCTCCATTTTTCCCTATTTTTAGCATTTTCCAAAATCTTTGTCCAAATCTTGTTTAAATTGGTTTAAAAGTGTTTTTTGATGTTTTTCTATCATCTATTGATGTTTCCCATGCCTGAGAACTGAGAAAAATATGTTAAAATAAAGATTTGGGCTTGGGAGACCAAAATCCTATGCCTGAAAAATTCTGAAATTTTTTCAAATCGGCAAGCCAAAGTTCATGTTCAGCAAGCCGGATTCATGAGTTCGGCAGGCCGGATTCATATGACTGGCATGCTAAACCTGGAAAAGTTTAGCCGACTAAACTTGGACTTCCGGTAGGCCGAATCAGGGTGACGATAGGCCAATCGGGCATGGTGAGATTTTGTGATTTTTTATTCGTCTTTACTATTTTGAACCTCGATTAAGATTTTGATGTCATAGTATGTTTTTATAAACCTAAATGGCACACTAGGACACCATGAGATGATTTAGTAACATGGGATATTTCAAGCTAGATACTGATAGACCTAGTTTTCATTTAAGGTAGTTTGTGGATCTATGGAGCTAACGTATAGCGGACCGAGATTCGGTGTAGGACACTGGCAGAAGTTTTGAGGTAGGACTTCTATCCTCTCCTTGGTAACCTAGTGTTAAAAATGATTTTATCCTAAAAAGGTTTTTCATTAAAATATTTTCAATGATGATTTGAAAAAGGATTTCATTGATTGTTTTTACAAACAATATACTAAGGTGAATTTTCATAATAAACCTTATAATGAACGTAAGTGAGAATACTTGGCAAAGAGAGATTTCTAATAATTATCGAAAATATATAAGGGTATGATGCCATATCAGAGATTGGGTCGTATAGAGTGCGACCTTGGGGGCAGGTCCAGAAATCCAGCTGGGCCACTACGGTGGTGTAATATATATGGTTTGCCTAGGAAAAGAAAATGATATTCTTTCTAGTCTACCAATAAGTTGTTTTGGTAAGGTAAACTTTTATTGAATTTTGTTTATTTATTTATTTATCTACTTATTTATTTACTCAAGTTCGTTTTCTAAATATTTATTTAAATAATGAAATTTCCTTTAAAAATTTGGTGTTTTAAATATAGTCCTATTGAGCCTTTCGCTCACGTTTTCTTTGTTTTCAAAATTTTTCGCCTCTAGGTGGATATTAGCTTAGGATCGAAGAAGAGTTTATAGATAGGATATTCGAGCAGTAAGAGAACCCAATAGGTTTTTTAAATTATAAAATCAAGGCATGTATAACTTTAACTTTCTCTTTCTTTATTTTGGGCTGTGGTTGTAATTTAACATTATCAGTACCATGTGTGTACACAAGATGTGGGTCAGTGGGACCTATTCTCGCCTCTCCTTATGTTTTCATTATTTCCTTATTGTTTATTTTGTTATCCTAATTTGTTTGAATATTATGATTACTCGCTTTAAATAAAAAGGTTTTAAAACTATCACATTTTCATAAATAAGTTGCTTAATTCTTAAACTCATGTTTTAATTAAATTTCTACTTAATTAACTTAATTAAACCACCACGTCACCTCCCCTACTCTAGGGCATGACAGTAATTCAACTCCTAATCTTTGTTGCATGACTAATATTCGTGAAGCCTTGCAATGGTGGTCAATAGCATCACAATGTGGATGAAAAAATCAAATATGTCTTCTCCAATCTTTGAGTTTGTCTTCCCTATCAATGATCTTTGATCTTTGATTTTGTATTCTTTGTTAACGATTGAACCTAATCCATAAGGTAGAGATGGAGATCAAGAAATAGAGTAATTGTTGTAGATTAATTGCATTATGTTGCAGCAGTTTTTTTTGTTGGAGATTATTATTTGCTGGAGTTTTGTGATTGACAAGCCAAAAAAGAAGAGGAGTGAGCGGTAGAGAGAGAAAAAAGATTTCATTTTTGTAGTTCGTTCTTTTTGTCCTTCATCTATTTTAGCGGATTTTTCATTTGTTTGGGGTCATTTATTTTTTGTTACCTTATGATGGCGTGTGTTTAACTAAGAGTTTATGTAACACCCATAAATTAATTAAATAATATTAGAATGTAAAATGGTGGATCAGTGTGTCATAATAAGTGTTTTAAACTCAAATTTATCATTTTGTGAAAATTAAGAAACTTTGTGTTATTTTAGTTTTTAATAATTTTAAATTATATTAAGTTGTTTTAATTGTTAATTGGGATTTTAACAAAGCAATTTGATTTAAAAATAGTGTACTGTTGCACACAGTCCTGTGCAACCACTTCTCTCTTTCCCTCTATTTATTTTACCACACTCTCTCTCTTACTCTCACTCTCCCTCACGCTCATTTCTCTTTCCTTTCTCGTTCGTCTCTCCCTCTCTCTCGGTTCTCTCTTTCTCTCTCATTCTCTCTCAAAATTTTTGAATCAAAATTTGATTTCAAGCTTTGGGATTGTCGATTGAAGGCTCGGGAACATGATTGAACAACCACAAACTCGAATCAAAGCTTAATCCAAGGTTAGTTTTCAAAATTTCTAAACTTTTTCAATTTTTCAATTTTTCTTGCATTTTGAAATCTAAGCTTTTCTAAGCTTAGAGAACCTTCAATCTAGGTTAGATGAACTTAGATTAGCTAGAATACAAACTTTGTTTTATCAAAAACGGATTTGAATCAAGATTTTTCATTTTTCTCAAATTTTTCTCATTTTTGGGTTTTTTCAAAAATATTGTTTAAAACTTGTTTTAATCCATCAAAAAGTAAGTTACTATGTTGTTCTATTGTTCATGATCATTAACCATGCCTGAAAATTGAGAAAACAAGTTAGATTTGAAGATTTGGGCTCTGGGAAGCTGAGACCCGTGCGTGAAAATTTCTGGAATTTTCCAAATCGGCAGGCCGAAGTTTGAGTTCGGTAAGCCGGATTCATGCGTTCGGCAGGCCGGATTCATCCGACCGGCAGGCTGAACCTGAAAATGTTCGACCCACCGGACTTGAATTTTTGGCAGGCTGAACTGTGCAATTCGGCCTGCCGAACCAGGGCGACCGACAGGCCGACCGGGTATGGTGCAATTTTTTGTGATTTTCACTCGTTTTTACTGTTTTGAACCCTGATTGAAATTTCAACTTTATAAAATGGTTTTATAAACCTAAGTGGCACACTAGGACACCATGAGATGATTTGAAAACCTAGGATATCACGGATTAGATACTAATAGATCTAGTTTTCATTTAAGGTTGTACGTAAATTTGCGAAGCTAACGTATAGCGGACTGGGATTACGGCGTGGGACACCAGCACGAGTATTGAGGTAGGACTTCTACCCCTTCTTTGGTAACCAATTTTAAAAGTTTTGGCCTTAAAGTGATTTTTAATAAAATGTTTTTCAATGATTGGTTGAAAAAGGATTTTCTGTAACTGTTTTCATAAACAGTAGATTGAGGTGTTTTCATAATAAACCTTATAATAAATGTTAATGATTACATTTGATAAATAGAAATTTTAATTATAAAAAGATATACGGGCATGATGCCATATCAGAGATCGGGTCGTGTAGTGAACGACCTTAGGGGCAGGTCCCGAAACCCAGCTAGGCCACTTCGGTGGTGAATAATATGGTTTGCTTGAATTAATAAAAAAGATACTTTTGATGAATTGTTTCCAATATACTTTTGATAAACGGAAGTACTTATTTAATTTTATTTAATTTATTAAGAAGTGTTCTATTAAACTATTTATCTGTTTGTTTTTAAGCTATAGTCCTACTGAGCTTTTCGTTCATATTTTTACTTGTTTTAAAATCTTACCCCATAGGTGGATATCAGCTTAGGATCGAAGAAGAGTCCGCTGACCGGACCTACGACCAATAGAGGATTTTGGTAGGTTGTATCATAGAAATTCAAGGCATGTAAATTCTTAACTCCATTTTCTTTGGATTGTGGTTGAAAATTAATGTTGTCAATACTATGTGTGTGCACAATATGTAGGCTAGTGGGACCCATACTCACTTCATCCCATATTAAATTGTTTTATTTGTTCTCTTTATTTGTCTCAATATTATAATTGTTCATTCTAAATAAACGCTTTTAAAATTATCACATTTTTATTTATAAATTTAATTCCTAAAACCAAATTTTTAACTAAATTCCCACTTAATTAACTTAATTAATCCACCACGTCACCTCCCGTACCCTAGGGGCGTGACAGTTTCTCTCTATCTGTTTGGTTATTGTTAGTAATCTTGTTCACATGATCCATTCAGTGCACATACTAGATACTTTTTTTATTATTATTTTTGTCATTATTAAAATGAATTTATTATTTGTGATAATGCTTATACTCACATCTTGGTGCAAATATTTGACGCGTTCTTTTTATTATTCTTGTCATTATCATAATAAATCAATTTTTACGATAACGCTTATACTCATACTTTAGTTCAGACGTGGCTTTTTAATAGCTTCTTCATTATTCTTATGAATCTATTCTTTATGATAGCGCTGATACTCATACTTTGGTGTATATATTTAAAACTTTTTTAATTATGTTTGTCATATAAAGCTTATATTCATACTTTGGTGCACATATTTGACACTATTTTTAAATTATTTTTGTCATTATCATAAGGAATCTATTATTTATGATAACGCTTACACTAATACTTTGGCGTACATATTTAATATGTTCTTTCTACTATTTTTGTTATTATCATAAAACTTTTTTTCTTTATGATAACTTTTATATTCACATATTTAACTTTTTTCAGTCATTTTTTTTCCAAGTTTTAATACCTTATTTTGCATCTATAACAATGAAATTGATTATTTTGGTAATGAAGATATAATTTATGTTAATTTATTTCTTAATTTGTTGATGGTGGTTTCTTTATTAGGGAATTTTAATGAATTCTAATTTCCAAAAATTTTTTTTTTCTTATGTTTTTTCTTTTTTCTTTGGTTGACTTTGATTGTTTCTTTTTTCACAAAAAAAAAAATTAATTATCATTTATTATAGCAATCAAGAATTTGACTTTCATATTTAAAAAGGAAAAAAATTTGAATATTTTGTGTTGATTTTTTCATAATATTTCCTATTTTAAACTTTTATTTTTATTTACTTCATTATTTAAGAAGGTTACATTAGTCTTTATAGATATCATGGTTGACACTTTTGCAATTAAAGCAATTACTAAACTTTTTTGACTCAAGGTGTTCTATATAGACAATTATGTAAATGACCCAAAATTAAAACTGACCAATCATTATTGTCATCAGTAATTAGATTATTTACCTCTAAAAGTTTCAAAGCTTAGCCTATTTATTATAACTTTCCTTGAATGAATAAACCTGTGAATAGTCTTTAAATTCTTTTCTCTCTTTAAAATTATTTTATGTAGTCAATTTTGTCTTATTAATAATCTATAAATTGAAAAAGCGTATCATGAGTGACCTGTCTATTAAGTATCAGATGGAAACCATTAAACTAAACTCATGAAAGATTTTTGAACTTTTTATGTGTCTAAAATTAGACCATATATTCCCCAAAAAAGAAGTTCATACGTTAAATATTGCACTTAATTTAGTCTGAAATTTAAAGAAAAAAAGAACAGGGAAAAATTAGTTCAGTTATTAATGTAAAAAGATGGAAAATGGCAAACATAAAAATCTATATAAATTTAAAACCCTATTTTAAAAATGTGCCAATGTCCTATCGACAATAAATTGATAGAAAATACGCTTCAAACATCTTTAGCTTAAACCTTATTCTAATTTTTTTGATAGTCTTCGATCTCAATTCCAACTTTTGCCATGATCTTAATTACCTCAACCTAATCTTAACCTAACTCTTACTTTAATCTTAATCTCAAATTTGAAACAAAAAATTTTTAGTTCAAGAAAGAAATTTTTATAGGTAAATTAAAAACAAAAAAAGTTTTCCTCAATTTTAAATAAATCTGAATAGTATTTTTTTTAAAAAAGGTTTCCCAATATGTATTCTTAAAAGAAAATCACCCTTTTGATTAGAAAAACAAAACAACTATTTTTTAAAGATGATTTAGAATCATTTATTTAGTGGAATTACTAATTTAACAAAAAATTAGTTTAAGGACTCAATTTGATACAACTTCTCATACATACCATTTTGTTGGCCCTAGGGTCTCAATTAATATATAAAGTAATATCTTGATGATAACAAACTAATTTTTATTGCTAAAATGGCTAATCAATTTCTTGAGTTTTTGCTAAGATTAAACTTGAAGCAAATTATTTGAAGCAAAATCATGTCTCAAGTTGGAGCAAATTAAAGATGGATTTGAAGAAGAAGAAAGAAATGTTAAAGACTCAAGCTTATTAGTTTTACTTTTAATTCTTCTATGTAAGTGTAATATACTCTTTCAATTGGTATGATTTATGCAAGCTCAAATTACGCACTCACTAGCATTTATATGGTTTAAAAATTTGCATAAGCATTAAAATTGCATAAACTTTTGTTATAGTGTTAAATTGTCTTGAATCTTTTGAAACTTGATTTCAACTTAGTCTTAAAATCACATTTGAAATGCAAGCAATTCATCTTATCAGATTTTGTAGAGACTACATTTTAAAATATGTTTTAGAAACAATCTGGTCCAGCAGGACCGGCTGTAATGGCTAGCCTACTAGTTACATGGGATAGAAAGCATGTTTATTATGATCTCTAACCGACCTTTGGTTTAATAAACCAGCCTACCAGTATCCCTGAATCGGCCTACCAGTTAAATGTTATAGAAAGCATCATTTTTCATGCCTTCTAGTCACCTGCCGGCCACTTTAACCTACCTTTCAATATGGATCACCAGTCTGTCGGTTGCTATGTAGCAGTTTGCCAATCAGATGACCATTGGAGCTATTTTGTCCATTTTTCAAACTTCGATTTGCTAGTTCTCATTTTCGACCTACCAGTCTATCTATAACAGTTAGTTTTTTACTGGTAGGATTCGTGCTGCAACGACCATTTTGGCTTAGAATTGACTCTTGCTAGTCTTTTGAGGCATAAAAACAAAGTGTACTCTATTCTAAGCTATTATATTGTTATTCTAAGCATTCTTGGGATTCTTCCTTCATTGTTCTTCATCTTTGAGTATTTTCTTCTTCTCACTCACAATAGCTTACATTATTCTTACCTTTTGAAAGCTACTCACCTACTCCAAAGTGCTCACTTACATTGTATTCACCTTATTTGTAGACATTCTTCTTAGAATGACCTATCATTCCAGCTTCCATTTAAGTAATAGGTTTCCAAACCTTTGTAAAATTATAATTGTTATTTTGTTAATCTCCATATAAATTGGTAGATTATAGAGGTTTGGTGAGCCTCGGGTACAAGTACTCATCAGATTGTACAAGGTGTGATCATGGTAAATGTTGTTCAAGACAGTAGAAGAGGCTAAGTCATGCTTTGATCGATGACAATGCACATAGGCATATTATCTTACTATCAATCGCATTTGCACTTTTTTCTCCGTTTTCTCTTTTATCTTGCAAATTTTATTTGATTGATATATTCTTTTGGTGATATATATGAGTTTCTGTTTTCACCAACCCTTACCCTCTTCATATTTTACAAGCCTTGTAAAGTCTAATTAATCTTCGGTGTTACACTAGATTACACTGGTGGAAAGCATCACTAAAATGGGCTATGCTAGTTCTTGAATTCATCATTTGAAGATAATCTATGAACTTCCTGCTCACATAAATCAATTTGGTGTTTGATCGGTTTGGTGGTTTTGGCCTTCACTGTTAGTCCAAGAATAGCTTCCCAAGAGAGGGGTAAATTGGGTTTTTAAAACTTTTTACAATTATTGGAAAATTCTAGATAAAAATGCTCAAGCGATAAACACACAAACAAAGATATTGAAATGTATAGGCAAATATCAATTATTTAAAATAAAAGTGTAAGAAGAAGAGATGCAAATGTTATTTATAATGGTTTGACAAAATGCCTATGTCCACTGTTGTGGAGCAAAAAGCTTCACTCGACCTCTTGCACTATACAACTGTCTTTTTGATATGATCACTCCTTATATAAAGTGACTTGCTCAACCAGAGGCCCACCACACCTTCTTATATAATGACAATTTCAATGGAGCTTGTCTAACCAAGATACCCCAAATTATAAGGCTTGGAAACCTAAAGCTTATAAGGTTGGATATATAAAATTTTGGTACACTCACAAAATAATCTCTCCAAAAAGAAATAAATACAAGGTACAGCTTATTTTGGAGGTGTGAGCAATTCTCAAGAAAATATGGAATAAGTTTAAGCTCAAGAGAATGTTTATGTAATATATGCTTTGAGAAACAAGGTAAGAATGCTTTCAATAACTCTCTTGTAATTCTTAGTTCATTGCACAATGAATGGAGGGGTATATATAGCCTCCAAGTGCTCAACTTTGATTGAAAAAGTCAAATTTAGATCAAAATGACCGTTGGTAGTGGAGTTCTAATGGATAGAAATCTAAACATTATAAATAGTTTGGTAGGCTAGAAAATAGGTTTGGTAGGCTAAAATTTAAAAACTTTAAAACAGGACTCCAAACGGTCATCTGATCGACAAGCTAAAACTTTAGCCACCGATAGGTTGAACTTGAAGTTTGGTAGGCCATCCAAACCTCTACAAAACAAGGCTTAAAAGCCCTTAGATTGGCAGGCTGATGTAGGGCATTTGACAAGCCAATCTCGGGCCATTGGTAGGCCGACCAAAAATGGTCTGCAGGCCGATTTGTGATGTCCAAAGTTGCTAGAAAATAAGTTCTAAAATCTTGTTTTTGTAAAATCCTGTTTAAGTACCTTATATGCAGTTTTGAAACCTTTTTTCACACTAGAACATTTTGAATACTTTGAACATATTTAACTAAAGATTAAAAACTATATTTGACCATATTTTCAATTAAAAATCACTCACTTACATTTGGACTAAAAGCTAATAAAGTCTTTTAGTCTTTAAGTCCATAAAAGTCCACTCCTTGTTATGTCCATGGCTCTAAACTTCTTGAATATTCATCACTTGATTTTGCTTGAAACTTTAGCTTTGCATAACTTAAGAATTTCATTAGCTCAAAAATACATATTTGCACATATACAAAAATTGTATTTGTTATCATCAAAACTAGTTTAAAAATACTTCATAAAACCTTGGAGCCAACAATCACCCCCTTTTTGATGATGACAAAGCAATTTTTGATTGTCTTGAAAGTTAAATTCATTTTGTTCCCCGTTAATATGTGCAAAGGTTTTAAAATTGAATTGTGACACAAATTCAAAAATCTCCCTCTTAAATGAACACTTACCTTTTTGCATAGCATGAATTACAGCAATAAGTGAATTTCAATTGCCACCATCATTTACTCCATAATCATTTCATAACAACTTTTCTAATAAAAGTCAAAAATCACAAATCACAATCAATGTTCAGTTACCACCAACCTTTCCTCTACAATAAAAAATTTCACAATTTCTCCCCCTTTTTATCATCATGTAAAAAGTAAAATAAAGAGCATTGAAATTTCATAGCATTTTCATAAACTTATAATCCTTTGTCAAACCACTAAAAGAAAAACATCATTTGAACCATAAAAACATAAACATAAACATGAAAACATAAGAACATAAAACATAAACATAAAACATTCAAGGTTGGCTAGAAGATCCTCCACCAAAATTCATTTGGCGAAGGAGTTGAAGAATTTCTTGTTGACCGACTTGTAAGTTGGCAATGTCATTGCCCATCTTTTGTTGTTGCTCATAGAGTTAGTATTGATGTGCTAATAGCTCTTGTTGACATGAATGGAGTTGTTGAAGTGCTATGGCTCCTTCCTCTTCTTCTTCTCCTTGAGCTTCGATATTCATCATTTTAGCTTCTTCCTCCTCTTGCTCACCTTGTGGAGCAGGTCGTCCATTGGCCGGCACTCATTGGCCATGAAATTCTTCAAAGCCCATCTTGCTAATGATGAGTGCAACAAAAGCTACGTGTGGTTTGTAGTGAGCAACATTTTTCTCATCAATAATATGGATATCAAAATATTTAAAGATTTTTGTGAGAAGCATACTATAAGGCAAGCCGGCACTCTTCTTTCCTTCAGACACATCAATCATCTATTGTACTAACAAAACAAGTTGGTTTATCCTAGTTCCAACTAGAATGCAGTAGATGAGGTATAGGTCTAACGAGCGAACTTCATCTTTGTGACTAGCTCTTAGGAGAATCTTTATGGTGATAAGTATATGAATGAGGCAACTCCTAGGGAGTAAAGATGATGCATTTAGCTCTTAGGGTAATCTACCATCATCATTTTCAAAAAAATGACCTTAGCCCTATTTTCCTTATCAAATATCCATGTCTTTACACCATGGATATCATTCTCATCTAATGGCATTTCTAGTATTTCTCCCAAAATTGAGGGTGTCAATTCAATCTCCTAATTTTTCAAATTTACAAAAATTTCTGATGGGTCATAGGAAGCATCTAAGTTTATATAAAATCCTTTAACAAGCCTAGGTTATACATCTTCCCTCATTGTCATTATATTTTTCCATTGCAATCTTTCAAATAACACCTCTACTCCAAAACTAGCAAAATCACCAAACAACACATGTTTTCGATCTATAATTTTTCTACCCAAAAAGCATTTTACAAACTTTTCATTGGAAAATTCTTCAAGGGTTACCTTTTTGTTTGATGGCTTGTTTGCAACGAATTTTGTGCTCTTTGAAGGATGAGAGCTTAAAGCCATGACGTTTGTTGATGAAGAATCCACAAATTTTGAAGAAAAGATGGATAAGAATGGAGAGAGTCGCGAATTTGAGAGAAAGAAAAGAGAAAAGTGTTGAAAACTCAAAATAATCCAAGAAATGTGAGGGAAATCAAGAGAAACTCACAAATTTTGAAGGAAAATCACATGAAATTGCAAAATTGACGTTTGGGCAAGGATTTTTGTGAGGGTTTGGAGGAGAAATAGTGGAGAGAAATGAAAAATTTGAGAGAAGATTTTCTTGAGTTTGGGGATACTTATACCTTGACAAATTGGCAAGCTGATCTCCTAGATTAGTAGGCCTAACTTACCTAGTTTGGTAGGCCGATATTTCTTATTAGTAGGCTAAACGTTCCAGGTTTGGCATGCCAAACCTTACAGGCCAGCATGCCAAACACTGCACCCAAACACCCTCAAGAAAAATTGTAAAAATAAAAATTTTAGCCATGTTAAGAGCATGAAAGCATTCATTATCATTCAAACAACATATCTAACAATAACTTGATCATTTAAACAAAGAGAACACATCAAAAACATAAAATCATATATAGTGAACATCACAATTGTGCATGAAAAATTATCATTTATCATGCATGTGCAAATCCAAATGGTTTATAAGACCAAGTCCTCTTCTAAGATATGAGAATCATTCTAAAGCAAGAGGTTTTGTGAATATGTCCGCTTGTTGAACATTTGTGTTTATGAATTCTAAAGTAATTTCCCCCTTTTGCACACGGTCACGCAAGAAATGATGTCTAATTTCTATGTGTTTTATGCGTGAATGTAAAACCGAATTCTTTGATAAATTGATTGCACTTGTGTTATCACATAGTATAGGAACATGATCATAGTTTAAACCTAGTATGGGAACATGATCATAGTTTAAACCTAGGTCCTTGAGTGTTTGCTTCATCCATAAGATTTGTGTACAACAACTAACTGTCGATATATATTTGGCTTCCGCAGTTAATAGCACAACTGATGCTTTTTTCTTGCTAAACCATGAGACTAATACAAAGCCTAGAAAATAACATGTTCTCCTAGTTTTCTTTCTATCTATTGTGCAACTAGCCCAATTGGCATTAGAGTAACTTATTAAAGCAATATGTATGCCTTTTGGATATCATATTCCTAAGTTATTAGGATCACTTAAATATCTAAAAATTTGCTTAATGGCACTAAGATGGGATTCCTTTGGATTTGATTGAAATCTAGCACATAACCCTACACTAAACATGATATCAGTTCTACTAGTAGTTAAATAAAGTAAGGATCCAATCATACCTCTATATTTGGTGATGTCTTTTGCCCAGTCATCTTCATCCTTGTCCAATGTGATTGAGGAGCTCATAGGAGTTAGCATTGGCTTTAGATCCTCCATATCAAAGCGTTTGAAGAGATCCCTTACATATTCAGCTTGATTAATGAAAATGCCTTCTTTGGATTGCTTAATTTGAAGTCCAAAGATTAAATTTAATTCTCCCATCATGCTAATTTCGAATTCATTATTCACACATTTTGAAAATTCCTCACACAAGACATGATTAGTAGTACCAAATATTATATCATCAACATAAATTTGAACAATAATTAAGTCATCACCCTTAATTTTTGTAAAGAGAGTAGTATTTGCTTTTCTAACACAAAATTATTTTTGATTAAAAATTGACTAAGCCTATCATAACAAGCTCTAGGAGCTTGTTTTAAACCATACAAAGCTTTTTTCAAGTTATAAACATGATTTGGATACTTATGGTTTTCGAAACCAGGTGGTTGTGCTGCATATACTTCTTCTAAAATGTATCCATTTAAGAATGCACTTTTAACATCCATTTGATAAAGGGTGAGTCTCTTATAAAGTGCACAAGCAAGTAACATTCTAATGGACTCTAGATGAGCAACCGGTGTAGATGTTTCTTCAAAATCAATTCCCTCTTGTTGGTTGAAATCTTGGGCCACTACTCTAGCCTTGTTTCTCACAATAACACCTTGCTTATCCTTTTTGTTCTTAAATACTCATTTAGTGCCAATTACAGATTGAGAATTAGACTTAGGAATAAGTTCCTAAACATCATTTCTTTCGAATTGATTTAGTTCTTTTTGTATTGCTAAAATCGAAAACTCATCATTTTTTGGCATCTTTAAAACATTGTGGTTCGATTTAAGAAAGAAAAGCTAAATTGTTACAAATGTTTCTAAATGATGCTCTAGTTCCCACCCCATGAGTTAGATTATCATGAGCCATTATATTGGTGCTAGGATGATAAGGATGATGTCTCCAATCTTTAGGCAATTGTTGTGAGGTATCTTCAACTTTTGATGATTCTTCTAAATGTTGATAATCTTTTGGTGAAGCATGAGGAGTTATAGAGTCTTCTTGTGTATCTTTTTCATTTTTTTTGATCTCTAGGTTCTTTATTTGATTTTCCAAACCTAAATCATCATCATCCTCTTTCTTTCCATGGAAATATTAGTCTTATCAAATATAACATGCATGGATTCTTTTGCAACAAGAGTTCTTTTATTAAAAACTCTATATGCTTTGCTTATGGTAAAATAACCAAGGAAAATTCTAACGTTGGATTTTGAGTCAAATTTTCCCGAATTATCCTTGGTGTTTAAAATAAAATATTTGCAACCAAAGACTTTAACGATGTTGGGTTTTCTACCCTTCTAAAGCTCATAAGGAGTTTATTCATTCTCAATCGAACTAGAACTCTATTTATCACATAGCATGTGGTATTAATGGCTTTGGCCTAAAAATATTTAGGTAAACTATAAAAGTTATTTACCATAGTCCTAGCCATTTCTTGTAAGATTCTATTTTTTCTTTCTACAACTCCATTTAATTGCGGTGTTCTTGGTACTAAAAAGTTATGTTCATAGCTTTTTTTGTTGCAAAACAACTCAAAGTTATCACTATCGAACTCCCCTCCATGATCACTTCTAATTGAAGTAATCATCTAGCCTTGTTCATTTTGAACTCTTTTACAAAAATATGAAAACATTTGTAAAGCATCATTTTTATTTGCCAAAAATAAAACCCAAGTGGATCTTGAAAAGTCATTAACAATGACAAGGTATAGTGTTTCCACCTAGACTTGTAGTCCTAGAAGGACCAAATAAATCCATATGCAAAAGTTGCAATGGTCTAGTGGTTGAAATTTTAGAAATTGATTTGAAAGAAGTTTTAATTTGTTTTCCAAATTGGCATGCACCACATACTCTATCTTTTCCAAATTTAAGTTTTGTTAATCCTCTAAAAAGATCATTTTTGGAAACTTTTCAAAGTAAGTGCATGCTAGCATGACCAAGTCTTCTATGTTGAAGCCAAGTTTCATCATTTAAAGCCAAAAAACATTGATTTTGGTTTGAATATTTTTCAATACCAATTGTATAAATATTATCATGTCGATCGCCAATAAACGCCACTTCACTATTACAAACATTTTCAAGTAAACACTTAGAAGATTCAAAAGTGACTTTATACCCTTTCTCGCATAATTGACAAATACTAAGTAGATTATGCTTTAAATTATCAACTAGAAACACATTTTCAATCAAAGGCGAGGAGTTGTTACTGATATAGCCTATACCAAGAAGTCTTCCTTTAGCATTGTCTCTGAAAGTGACATATCCACCTTTCTTCTTAGTGAAATTTGAGAATAGTGATAAGTCCCTCATCGTCGTCATATGCTTTAAGCATCCACTATCTAGGAATCATTTCTTCTTCTCATTCTTTGGTACCTACAAAATTAATTTAATTCTTGATTTTCAGTGCCCATATAACTTTGAGTTCATCAATGTTAGTTTTTGTACCTTTTGGAACCCTCCTTTGCTTGATTCCAAAGTATGTGTCCATCTTGATTACAATAAGTGCACACATATTTATAATTAGTTGATGCTATAACAAAAAAATTTTTGAAATACTTTTGGTCAAGGTGCATTTTATATCCTAAACCACCTTTGTTAAAAACACATCTTTGTTTACTGAGTATCAATTCAATATTTTGCTTACCCTTGTTAAATTTTAAAATTGTTTTTGTTTAAGTCATTAACCTTTTCTTGCAATGATGAATTTTCAACAATCAAGGCATCATATTTATTTTTCTCAATTTTCAAAGTGTCTATCTCTTCTAAATGCATGATATTTTCTTTTCAAGCAAGGGAGTTTTAAGAGCTAACGTCTCATAATTATCATGCAATTCATCAAAAGCTTTGGATAATTCTTTAAAGTCTATTTCATCATTCACATCATCATTATTGGAAGAACATGAACTACTCACCTCATCATCATCGTCAATTGACGTAAAGCACATGTTAGTGACTTTTCTTGGACCTTCCTTATCCGAGTCATCGGACTCTAGTTCGTCCCATGCAGCTTAGAATGCTTTCTTCATCTCCTTTTCTCTATTTTCTTTTTCAAAGAACAATCCAGTCTAATATGACCAGGTTTCTTACAATTATAGCAAATAATATCATCTTTGTTTGATTTCTCACCTTGATCATTTTTCTTTTTCAAACCTTTGCTACGGTTGAATTTTAGATGGAACTTTTTATACCTCTTAGCTATCATCGCCATTTCTTCAAAATCCTTTGGGTTGAGGCCTTCATCATTGTCATCATCTTCATCATCAAGAATGGATGCTTTTAAGGCTATTCCCTTCTTTCTTTTATCTTCTTCTATTTGATTTTGCTTGCGAGTTATGTCATTGGTCATAAGAGAACTAATCAATTCTTCAAGTGGTAGAGTTGATAGGTCCTTTGCTTCTTCTAGTGTTGTTCTCTTGACATGCCAAGAAAGAGGTAGAGATCAAACAAGCTTTCTCACTAATTCACTTGTAGTAAACACCCTGCCAAGAGACTTAAACCCACTAACAATATCCGTAAACCTTGTCTACATTTCGGTTATAGTCTCATGTTCTTTTACTTTAAACATTTCATAGTCATGAAGGAGATAATTAATTTTAGTTTCTTTAACTAGATTTGTCCCTTCATGTATGACTTTTAAAGTGAGCCAAACATCTTTTATGCTTTGTGCAAGAAGTGATTCTATTAAATTCTTTTCTATCTATTGCACAATATATAGCATATATATAGCTTTGGCATTTAAAGATAATTTTCTTTTATCCTTATCGCTAAACTCTTTGGGTTCTTTTGGTGCTAAAATTTTGTCTAATTCTTTCATAGGTCTAAATGTACCATTTTTAACGATATCCCAAAGATCATAGTCAACAGATTGCAAGTAAATTCACATCCTAGTTTTCTAATAGTTGTAATCGGTTCCATTAAAGAAGGGAGGTCTATTTGTGGATTGACCTTTCAGTCTTGAAAATTTTGAGTAGCCATGTTGAAGATTGTTAAATCTTTTTGAAAAATCAAATCAAGCTTCCTACTTTGATACTAATTGTTAGCCTAAGAATAGCTACCCAAGAGGAGGGTGCTTGGGTTTTTAAAACTTTTTACAATTATTAAAAAATTCTAGACAAAAATGCTCAAGCGCTAAACACACAAACAAAGACATTAAAATGTATAGGAGAATATAAATTGTGTTAAAATAAAAGTGTAAGGAGAAGAAATGCAAACGCTATTTATAGTGATCCGTCGAAATGCCTACGTCCACTCTCGCCAAGCAAAAAAATTCGCTCAACCTTTTGCATTATATGACTGTCTTTTTGACATGATCATTCCTTGTACAAAACCGATGCCTTGCTCTACTCGAGGCTCACCACATCTTCTTACAAAATGACAATTTTAAAGGAGATTGTCTAACCAAGATACCCCAGATTATAAGGCTTGGAAACCTAAAGCTTATAGGGTTGGATATACAAGAATTTTGGTACACCCATAAAATAATCTCTCCAAAAAGAAATAAATACAAGGCAAGGCTTATTTTAGAGGTGTGAGCAATTCTTAAGAAAATATTGAACAAGTTTAGGCTCAAGAAAATTTGTATATAATGTATGCTTTGGGAAACAATGTAAGAATGCTTTCAATAACTCTCTTGTAATACTTAGTTCATTGCATAATGAATGGAGAGGGATATATATAGCCTCCAAGTGCTCAACTTTAGCTTAAAAACTCAAATTTAGATCAAAATGACTATTGGTAGTGGAGTTCTAATGGATAGAAAACTAGCTATTATAAACAGTTCGACTGGCCAAAAAAATAGGCTTGGCAGGCCAAAGTTTGAAAACTTTAAAACAGGACTCCAAATAGTCATTTGATTGGCAAGTCGATGTGGCAGTTCAGCAGTCTAAAACTTTAGCCATCAGTAGGCCAAATTTGAAGTTCGGTAAGCCGTCCAAACATCTATAAAACAAGGCTTAAAAACCCTTAGATTAGCAGGCCAATGTAGGGCATTCGGCAAGCCGATCTTGGGCCATTGGTAGGCCGACCAGAAATGGTCGGTAGGCCAATCTACGATACCCAAAATTGCCAGAAAATAAGTTCTAAAATCCTATTTTTGTACAATCTTGTTTCAGTACCTTATATGTAGGTTTGAAACCTTTTCACACACTAGAACATTATGAATACTTTGAACATATTTAAGTAAAGATTAAAAACATTTATGAATGCATATATGTGTGTGTGAATTTGAGCTTTTATTTTACCATAATTTCAACTAAAAATCACTCACTTGTATTTGGACTAAAAACTAATAAAGTCTTGTAGTCTTTGAGTCCATGTGAATCCACTCCTTATTGCATCCATAGCTCTAAACTTCCTGAATGTTCATCACTTGATTTTACTTGAAACGTAAGCTTTGCATCACTTAAGAATTTCATTAGCACAAAAACACATATTTGTACATATACAAAAATTATATTTGTTATCATCAAAACTAGTTTAAAAATACTTCATGAAACCTTAGAGCCAACATTCATACATGCATTAGAGTCTTGAGTGGAAACAAGCTAGTCTTGAGTGATGAAAATCTTGATGCTTGCAATTGTTGGCATTCCTTTCAAACTTAAGTCACTTGTGGATTTTTAGATAAAATTCATGCTTGTCAATTTGTTGCTTAAACTCACACTTTGTTGAATGTTGGTTTCATATTCCAAGAATGTCTATTTCTTTCTTTTATTTACTTTTTTATATTTTTTTTGTTTTGTTTTTGCTCGAGGACTAGCAAAATTTTAAGTTTGGTGGTATTTGATAAATTGGTTCTATTAATTTATCTCCATAGTTCTTCTATTGATTTTTGAGCATTTTGTTGGTGTTTTATTTTGTTTATGTAGGTTTAAAGCAAAACGGAGCAAAAATAGGAAAAAGAGGGACGTTTTTAAGAAGAAAAGGAATGCTGCTTTGGTCACTACAACACTGGAAACACCCCTGTAGTGCTAAAATGAGAGACAACAAAAGTTACAGGCAATAGCAGGACAGAGTCCGTTGCAGCAGGTTCACCGCAAACAAACTGGTGCTATAGCACCACTTTTACGCACTATAGTGCCCTTACTTGAACCAAAATAGTTGTTGCAATGCCACCTTTAGCCATTGCAGCAGTCAAGCCTAAACCCTAGGGATCTCCTTCAGGCCCCTTGGCGGCACTACAGTGGAACATACATCTGTTGTAGCGCTTGGACATGTGTAGTTCTCATTTTGAGCTAATTTGAGCAGAGTATAAAAGGAAATTTTGGAAGATTTTGGCAGAGTTTTTTGAAGACCTAAGAAAACAAATATATCAAAAATGGAAATCCAAGGTTTAGGAGCTCTCTTGGAGATTCAAGGAGGATTGAAGGCTAAGCGCTTGGTGCATCAATGAGTTCTTCATTTCTTCCTCTCTTTCTCTTTTTAGATTTTGAACTTGTATTTTCCTTAAATTGAGCTTAACATAAATTTGGTTTGTGAAGTGATTTTAGCTATAGATATGAGATTTTCTATTTAGCTAAACTTCTCAAGCTAGGGGAATGATGTAGCTTGTTATTGATTATGTTTTGAATCTTTAATTAATTGTTGATTGAATTTTCTTTCCACAAAATTTGTGTTTGTCTATGCTTATGGTCTTGTTTCTTTGCTAATAACTAGAAATTTTAGATTTGTGGATTTAGTCATGAAAAAGCCATTTCCATATGTCAAGACTTGAAAAACACAACATATAGTATATTAAGTTCATGAGGCCATTATTCTTGGGTAATCACTAGAGTAGGTTTGTGCATAATAAATGCCTAATTGAATGAGTTGATGGGGATATTAATTTTGTTAGTTTTGTATATATTTTGCTTAATACTTAGGAGAGGGAATGAAGTTAAAAATCAAAAACCTACGATTAATGATTTAAATGAAAACAATCAACAAGTTATTGAATTGGACAACACAATCAACTCAAGTGAAATCAAAACCCATTAGCCTTTCATGTCATCAAGTTCCCGTCAATTATTTTCTCAATTCGCAACTTTAATTACTTGTTTGAATTTAGTTTAATTAATTGTTTTAGTTATTTTTATAAATTCAAATTGCCTAGATAAAATTAGAGTTGTTATAGTTATGGCAATTGGTTAATTTTTAGAAAATCAGTTACTTGCGAACAATGCTTTACTTTCACTTTGTTACTTGCAAACATGTATGCTTACGTGCATCCTAACAGTCTCTCTCTCTATCTCTCTTTGCTGCCTAAGATCCAACATGATGAAAATTGACCGAGCTTTGGTGATCTCCAACAAAGTATGGATTCAATCAATGACAAAGCTCAATGTCGATTTTGCGTTGTGATCTTTGGCAGAGCTCAGACCTCTAATGATGATCAATAAGGAATGGCTTGATCCACGAGGTATGATTGATGTCACCTATTTTGCACTGCCATCAATGAGAGATCGAGTGGAGAAAGATCGAAAATCTATAAGTTAGTCGAATATGATAAATCAAGTCTTTGGCCTCTGTCTTCTAGTAGAGATTGTAGGCATCAATAGAGATCAGTGGCCAGATCCGATGAAGATCGACATCACATGATTTAGTAAACTCTATTGCTGTGTTGTATAGTTGCCGCCAACAACATCACAGGTAAACTAAAGACAAGCTAGGGGCAGTGGGGAGAAAGAGAGAAAATTTAATATATGAGAAAATTCATTAATTTAAATCTATAAATTAATTTAGATTTAATTAATGAATTTTCCTCTATAAATCATATTTTGTAAAATTATGATAAATTGTTAATTATTTATGGATAATATTAATGTGTATTATGGCTATAAATTTTATGCAATTCAGAGTATTTTTAATATGCAAATTTCGTGAGTTTAAATATTCAAAAATTTGTGAAATACTCTTAAGATGAAATTTTTATCACATTAATTATAAATTTATGGTATAAATTAATAAAGGGAAAATATGTTTACTGAAGGAGAAAATCATGCAATAGTCCAAAACAACATAAATTTGGTCAATTGCTAGTCGATTAAATTGATAAAGATTTTTGTATCTACAAGCTATTTGTTGATGGAATACAGTATGGAAAGACACAAAAGTAAAAAGGTACATTGTATAGTGTAATTATACCGATAAAGTATAAATATAGATTTATAAAATACTGAATTGGGATTAAAAAAGGTAGGTAAAAAGTAAGTCAATATACTCTAGACTGTTTAAAGCAAGTATTGTCTCAATTTTAATTGACGGTATAGGAAAAATACAGTGTAAAATAAAATTGGACTATTTTAAAAGTTATGGGACCAATGATGGGACACATAAAAGGAAGAAAATGATCCATATCTCCTCCTAGGTGTTGCTGGTTTTAGCCACTACTTTTGAGCCAACTTTTAGCTCTAAATTAACCAAAAGTGATGACTAGGTTTGCCCATAATTAATCTTAGGTAAAAATCTTTCTTTCCTCCATACGTGCATGACCCATGAAGAAAAAAACCCTCTCTTTCCTCTAGCAAAAACCAATAGGCTTCCTTGATGTTCCATTATTTTGCTCAAAACAACCACAAAAATCCATCTTCTAAGCAAGTTCAATCTATGTTTGGACTTACTGAGCAATAGCTCACCTAGTTATTTCATGTTGTAGCAAAACCAACTAAGAGACCGGAATAGATGTACTGTTGAGGTGGCAACGACAATATGAGCAACTCCATAGTCAAAAGGTAAGGATACCATTGTAAGATTGGTTCTACTATAAACTATATGTTTTGAAGTATGTAATATTAAGAAAACATCTACTTTACCACTGTGTATAATGTAAGTAAAACAAAAATTATAAATGCTTTTGGAAGTATTTATAAATTTAGTAAGTGTTGAGAGTCTTTTCCAACTAAAATAAATTTGTTAAAAATGTTAAGTAAATTAAAAAGTTTTCTATTAAAAAAGTTTCACAATTTATATAAGAAGGTGAGTAAGTTTCAAGGAAAAAAAAGTGATTAAGAAACGACTTAAAAAGTTGGGTTGTGATAGAAATAGGAGAGAAAAAAAATATTCTGGTGGGAAAAATTCTCGATTGGACATAAAACATGTCCCACCAGGTTCGTTGCATGAGAATTTTTCAAATTTTGAAGTATAAATAAAAATTGTCTCACAAGTGGCATTTATGTAAATACTCTTAATTTAAGTAGGCTAAAATAGACAAGTGATGAAGAATATAACCATAAAAGCCTTTATTTTATTCTTAGAAATCAACCATGAGAAAACCAAAGCCCAAAGGCCCAAACTTTGGCCAAAAAAATCTAATGAAAATACCAAAAAAAAAGACACCAAAATCTGGCCAAATCCCATGTCCAAACCATCACCTTGAGGCGCCCAGTGTACGTTTCAAGGAGAAAAAGATTAGAAAGCTCTTAGGGGGAGGGGTGGTCCCTTGGATAGCCAAGGGGCTTGGGCCACCAATGTGATGAGAGTTTTTACACGCACTTCCAGCTAGTTAATAAAATTATAGAAGTAATTAAAGTTGATATTTTAAGGGCTTTTGATATTGTTCACATTCATATCTTATGTCCCTCCGAAACAAAATCTTGGCTCTACCATTGTTCACTGCAGCGACATTCCTTGGTCGTCGACCACGTCTGGGAGATCGTATTATTTGGTGGTTTCAATGCAATTGACGAGAAGACCACATGGGTGAGGGAGACCATAAACAAGCTCAAGAGCAAAGGCGTTGTTGTGCCAGCGGATCTTCAGGCTTATGGCTGTTGTTGTGCGATTATTGAGTGTACTTTCGTTGAATTTACATAATCTTTTGCGCTCTATTTAATAGTGGAAAAATGAGAGATAGGATCATAGAGATGCTGGTAGCTGGCCGTGCATGGCCCATGCGAAATAGACATGATCACAACGACTATAGGGGTGCAAGGGGTAGTAGACCTTGAACCGCGTGATGGGGATAACAACGAGTTCAGGGCAACGGAATGGTATCAACAACCTCTTTTTATTCCACAGTACAAGCTAAAAAAAGGTTTAAAAGAAACATTTTCCGTTATTTGAAGAAAAATGTTACAAAATATATGACAGCCAACACATTTGAAGTACCACAAATGTTCCAAAGAGTATCATACTAGCATACCAGCAATAGCCCACTAGTAACTGACAATATCCTACCTAAAACTAAGCAGCCAACACAATTCACGGTAATCTATTGTGCTACCTCTACTGTATTAGCAATTTTCTTGCTGATTTGATCACTATGTAGTGGCAGATCTAACCGGCGGCATTAGGCTGTTGTGAATCTTGTTGGCCTCATTGTGAAACAGTTAGACTCATTATGGGGCCCAAATCTCCAAAAAAATGCTAGCACAAGCCATGCATGGCCCATGTAAAAGAGATCCGCTAGCAGGGCACCAGTGTAAAGGGTAGTGGACCTTCGGCCCCAAGTTGCAAGCGAAGTGCAGTGGGACTGTGACGATAGCCTCTTTATTCCGCACTCCAAGCCAAAAGTGTTGCTTTTGAATTATAAATTAGCGAGAACAGAGTATAACAAAAATATTCATAAAACTTTCACCACACTCTGTTGTAGCTGTATTAATTAATATACAATTAATACATAAAAGAACGAGAATTTTATCATCATCTATTAAGTCCATAACTTGATTACTTGAAAAATTCTTCTTTTTTGATTCCCCAACTTTTTTATGCTTAATCTCCTGATTATATGAACAGATATATAAATGTTAAGGATTTAAAAATAAATCATACACTGGTTGTTTTAGGATCTTATTATATTCTCATCACATGAGATAACAAAATCACATGAGATAACAAGGGGTAGCTATTAAACACATTTGTCTCTAAGCTCTCTCTCTAAAAATGATTAGGAAAATTGAAGGCCTCGTTTGTTTCGAAAATTCTTTAAACTCAAATTTAGATTCGAATATTAAAAATCCTTTAAATTCGTGTTTGTTTTGCTCAAAATTTGAATCTTTTAAGTATCAAGAATCTAAGTTTTCAGAGTTCTGACTTCTCCTAAACTTTTGATACTCAGATATCTCTGCTACAGTAAAAACTAAAATTCTCTCTCCTATATTTGAGGAAAAAAAATTATAATTTCTTCATTTGTTATCCAATTGAGATGATTCTTTTTTCATTATGTTCCTAGTGAAGAGATGAATAAATTAAGATCCATATTGCATATTTTTTAGGATCATTAACATTAAGATTTTATTAGATTTGTTGATAAATTAAAAACTATTTTCACAACCACTCCAAACACAAATTTTAATTTTATTTCATACTCAGATTAAAACTTAAATGCATATCTAAACATCAATTCGGATAACAATTCAAATCACTAACTCAAATTTTAATTCAAATCACACTAACTTAAATCAAATCATTAATTCGAATTCATTTATCAACCGAACCCAAATAAATCAAATGCTTTCCCTAATCACCTATTTATAGGATGCCAGATCTATTGTCTTAAAAGCCTGTCTCTATAACCGTCCTTCCACTAAATTTTTGACATTTCATTACAATTATACACATCAGTGTTTTTTTTTTTTCCTCTACCAAAAAAGCGAAACCGTCACTACTGTTTGATATGTTTTTGCTCTAAACTCGCCGTCCGTCGTCCAAACCTTATTCTCTTTTTCTAAGTTTTCCGCCGAAAGCTCTCTCTCGACTCACATTATTTGTTAAACAAAAAAGTCAAAACGAAGTCAACGTAAGGACCTGACCCGCCTAACTTAACTTTTTTTAACATATTATATATATCCGTGACATTACATGTTAAAAGGCAAAAGTTCAAAATGACCTCTTTTCATTGATTGGATATAGCTGACATATAACTACGACTCTCTTGACCTTTTTTACTTAGAAAATTTCGGTCAGCCTTTTTTTTTTTAATAATTTGGTCCAATTCTTGTGTATAAGGTTGAAAGTTTTGGTTTTATTTACCTTCTTTTAAAGTAAGAAGTCCCCTTTGTTTAGGGAAAAAATACGAGTAATAGTTCTAGCTAATGAAAATACGAACGACACTTCTATGTGGAAATTGTGAACAAAAAACAAAAATTTGAATTAGAATTCAACCAAAAATATCTTTTAAATTAAAAATGTTTGACTAAATAACAATATAAAATGATGGTCTTCTTAGAAAATTACACAACATGAATATATCCAACTAAATAGCACTAGTTTTTTTTTTTTCATATAAATTAAGAACAAATCATTTAAAGAGATTATCATTGAAGTCAAATCCTTGAAATGAAAATGTTGTATGAGATAGCTCATCTTGCAAAAAAAAAAAAAAAAAAAAAGAAAAAAAAAGTGGACAAAAAAGAAACAATAATATCTACTATAATATCTTAATTGTATCAAAGAAGAATTACAATTGTAAATAAAGCGCATATAACACCTGTTTTAACAATTCAACCACATTTGTTATTGCAGTAAGATTACCAAAATGGATATAAGATTCAACCTATATGTAAAGTAAAGTAAACACTTACTGTATAAGATAAATTTCTAAAGTAAAATACTTTTAGTCAATAAAAATTTTGATAGTTACTTTGATCAAGGTCAAATGTTGGAGCAATATGTTAGGAATTTTGTTGAGCAAGAGCAGTAACACCCGTTGTAATTTCTTTTATTATGATTTAGTGATGTGACCACATGTTGACTAAACATACTTGTTGAGTTTAGACCATTTTTTTCTTATTTTTTCCCCCCTTTTCAAGAGTACTTTTCAGCTTGACAGAGGTCCCATGAAGTTTTCCCTTATGCTTAATTCCTTTTATTCTACCAACTCCATCAACAACATTATTCTCGTTACGGTTATGGGTGGTGGTTGGAGGAGGAGGCTCAACGTGTAAGTTTGTTAAGCTTGCATCAATATCTCCTGCAAGTTTATAAAAAATGGATACAACAGTTTTATATACTTCTTCAGTTTCTGTCTTCCTTGATGGTATTTAACTATAACCTATACAAATCTTTGTAACGTCTTACCTTTAACCATAACCTATACAAATCTTTGTAACGTCTTACCACACTTGTCTTAGGATCCTAATTGGCCATACAACTGTCGTCCGTCGGCCTTGCAGCAGTCCCTCTTTTTGCAGGTTTTGTAACACCCCTAAGTAGGGGTTAATAGTTTTTAAAAAAATAACATACAGAACAAAAAATAAAGATAAAGCATCAAAAGAAATTTACCCAAGACTTAAATGATAACTCTTAAAACAAAGTAAAAATATAAACAAGAAATAAAACACAGTTTAATGTAGCACCTAAATATAATAATATAAAATTATCATCATCATTATTCCAACCCTCAACACAAATTTAATACAATCTCAGAAAGTAGAACACGATGCTTACATTATCATGATGAACATTCTGAACAAATGAAGTAAAACCAATGTTATACAGCCACATAGCTTCTTCGACTATGTTTCTTGTCACCACCTCACACACTGTGAGTCATGAAAAGATGAAAATATAGAGGAATGAGCGACAACATGCTCAATAGGGAAAACATTACTCACCTTTAAGTTTTTACAATTACCACATTAAATCCTGCATGGTTAGTTAATTTTCATTCATTATTTATCAATATTATCATGTTTAATTTTGGTGGATACCTTCTGATTATTCTTACTAAGTTCCATACATATATGTATACATATTAATTTGAGATTTAATTATGCTCATCTATATCCACAGTGCAATAGAATATCATATCATACAACTCAATGATACCCAAATGGGCGCGCTTAACCACCCTCCAAACATTCCAAGGGTGTTTCGATGAGGAGACATCAAGCCTCGGATCCTCACCAAGTCGATTCCTATATAGTGTGTTTTAGGACTTTTGACCCAAAGGAGCATCATCACCTCTCCCTTACTTTACCTTTTAGGATATTTGTGCCCAAGGACGTAACCACCACCCTCTTCACATCTTACCATTCCTCTATAATCATTCATTATTCATAGAGTTAATATTCCTAACCATGCTTTCAATTTTCAACAACATATGTCAAATTAAATATTCCTTGTTGTACAATATAAGACGAGTTCATATCATTGTCTCATATGTGATACTCATATACTGCAGTTCAACACACATATATCTTGAAATCAAACAACCAATTTTAATTCTATAAAAATCTCACAAAAGATGAGTAATAGATTCCTTACCTCTTGGCAAATACCACGCCAAAAACTTCCAGCTCACAATACCAAGCTCACAATGTAAGCTCCAAGTACTCCGTCATCCTACGAAGTATAAAGTAGCCATATTTTAACTAAATTCCTAATCCATAACTATATTGATTTACCATATATTTTATTAGTGTGCCACAATCTTTTATATGAAATCTTTGAAACATTTCATAACACAAAATGATGAAAAACATATGATTTTGGTTTGTCAATTGACCTATCGATCAACTTTTTTGACCTTCTGAACAAAACTGCCATTTTTGGACCTTTTTGTTGGTTTGCCAGTGTCAATGTTCGGCCTACCGGTAGTCATCGGCCTACCAAACTGTTAAGTTCAGACTATAGATGTTCGGCCTATCAAACTTCCAATTCAACTTGCCGAACCTGTCAGTTGTCGGCTTGCCAATTCAGCTCAGCGCAGTTGATCGAACTATACTATACTCAGTTAACTACGTCCCACTAGAACTAGGTTTTACCCAGTTCGTCCCAAAGTGGACACATTATGTTTGAAAACAAAATTTCTACTCCAAACTGGCTTTTAATGCATAAAACTCGCCTAAAACAATTTGAAAACATGCTAAGATGTAAATAAACAAACTTCGTTAAATTTCAATACTTAAATTAGGATTTTTATACCAAAATTCAACTTAGAACCAAAATTAAAGGTTTGGAAATCTAACCTCAAAATTTAGCTCAAATATGTGGTTTGATGTCAAAAACATTTAGGTTTCCTTGATCTTTGAGCTTATAAAGAATCATTTATGGAGTTTATTTTTTGTGAAAAGGCAGCTTAAGGTTCCCTTTGGTTCTCTCTGGGTTGTTTCTTCGTGAAAGAAAAGTAAGAAAAGAGACAAGAAAAACAAAGAAAGAAACATGAAAAATGAAAGGGAGAAAAGCAAGGGGAAGACGTAGAGAAGTAAGATGGTTTGAATGAAGGGAAGAAATGAAAGATTGAACGATTGGAGAACATAATAGGCAAGGGCAGGTTGGAAATGAGTGATACTTGTCTCCTCCAAAGACTTTTAGTCCAAATAATGCCAAATGGCATTTTAATAATTAATTAAAAGTTCTAAGGGCATTTCAGTAAATATTCTAAATAGATATAAGAAATTTTTTGAAAATTTAAAAATAAATAGAAATAGATATTGTGAATTAGATTTTAAAGGAAACAAATTTTTAATTGGCACACTGATAGTTAATTTAATTATCTTAATACCCGTTAGGAAAATAACATGTGTCATAGCTTTACCCCCTTTAAAGAAATTTCGAAGACGAAATTTCAAATCTAACAATACTAGTAAAAAAATCATAATTCCATAATAATTCTGCTTTTGACTCTACACCCTCAATTATTTGTCTCCAAATGTAGGTTACCATATTTCCATTCATTTGGTTGGGACATCAACCATGCTTTAAACATCAAATCCCTCAACAAGAGTATATCTAACAGGTTCTAATTTACAACACCGTATTATAGTTTAGGAATCCAATCACAAAAGCACACACGTTGATCATACAATTTTACTAGTCCTTTACTGTCCACGGACCATGATTTTTATTTACACTAAGGAGGTTGCCAGAGATATTCTGTATACTTAATCTTTGGGTTCCTTTTCCTTTCTAAGTAAGGAAAAGTCAAGGATGGTCGATATCATATTCCAACTAATAGCCTAAAGCATATCCATAAAACATGACACAAGTGCTTATATTCAAATCATACATTAAACTCATACATAGAGATATTAGAAGGAATCTCATAATTATAGCCAACTCGGCAAATTCTTCATTAAACGACTACCTTCATGACACAAACATTCAACCCAAATAATATACTCATATTTTCCACGGAGTATCCCACATTTGACTTTGGTACTTCCACAAAACATTAACAGAATATTACACATTACAAACATGATACATATATATTTTGAGAGTACAAGGCACTCCGTATATCAGCTATCCATATCATGCATGTTTAGAGAATACAAAAACATCGATAAACAAAAGATCGGATCTTATGTAGGATATGCTTTAAGAGCATCAAGTACTCCGTAGCACCAGCCATCCCAGCATTAGGATCAATGAATCTAAAAGTTTTAACAACAATATACCACAAGAAATACAAAGTGTGGGGAAAAATAATTATTCATGACACATGATACACGACATACACATCCTGGGTAAACACAAAAGATTACAGACTGAGATTCAAATAAAATGGCCACTCTTGGCTTTCCTTTTCCCATTCAAGCTTGGATGGTGCAATGTTGGACTTTAGATGGATGATTTATATCTCATCTAGCAATGCAAATAGGAATGAAAGACCAATAATTGCCCACTAGCAACTATGAATACTTCCTCAAGGGTACCTAGACTACTAGGTAATACTATAAAAGCATCAGAATTATCAATCATGGCTTTATGATGTTTAGGGGTGTCTAAAACTCTTTTCCCTCTACCTATTTTTTTCCACAAAGGTTCCTCTCAGCTAGGAGTCAAGAAATAATCCCCAAAACTTCGACACCACTAGAATTAGCTACTGTTACCATATTTTCCATTAATCCTAAACGACCACCCCATTGGTCAAGTTAATCTTCCTACGCACTAGGACTTGCCCTAAGTCTCTTGCAGCTTCTAAATAGACTTTATCTTTTACAAGGCTGGAACCACAAAAGACACAGACATTTTTTATTTCCTTAGCGGACTAGGATGTAGACATACTTGGTTTATATGATTGGTTGCTTATGTCTATTCCATTTAGACTTGGGGTTCTCTATGAGATTTTAAAGATGAGGGATATGAAAACAGGACTAAAGAAGTAGACGAGTAGATAGTGAAAAGGTAATCCAAAGGTCTAAACAAAATCTTATGCAAGTAAGAAAGTAAGATAAAGTGATTGATAGTTTACGAAAAATCTGATTTACTGTTTGAAAAAGATTAGACTCTAACTGTATAACTTTTGTTCATTGAGAACGGTTCGACAAAAAACACTCTGACACAACTATAGACCTTTTGACAAATGTACACCAAATCTAGAAAATCAATATAAACGACAAATACTGTAGAACGTTTGAAATTTGGAACACATATCTTGAAATATTTGGATAAGTTTAAAAAATTTCAAACATGTTACAGTACTACATGTAATGTATCTGATATGATTATATGTTTTATTTTATATATATATATATATATTAAATAAAACCATAAATTAAATAGGACACTACCACTTACTATGTCAATCTAATAATCACAATTATTTCGAACACAAAGGCAAATATTTTGCATGTAAAGTAGTCTTTCTCAAAGAGAAAGACACAGATCATTGAATACCAATTGAAACAATTTTCAAACAAACAAAAAATTAAACAACCTTCATAAAGAGACGTTTCATTCCCCATCCAATTTTCTTATAGTTTGGCAAACAAGGTCTTGAAATACCATATTCCTTAGACATTGTCTTTTTGCATGTAATTTGGGCCAAAATTTAAAGATAGCACCTTGAACATATCTACTAGAATGATATTGAAGAGGAGGATGGAGGTTATCCAAGTTATCCTTAGAGAGTCTATCCCTCCTCTCTATTTACAAACACATATTTAGGTGAAATACATTTACCGTTACAATTTTGTTGACCACATTTGTTACAAGTGACCGCGATGGCACGAGCTCTTCTTTTAATCGCACTACAGCTGGTACCCGTACTTGGTAGACCAACATCTTGACTGAAGTCACTCGGACATTCCTTCCCCATATCAACAACCTCACATCACAAGGATGCCAAAACACATAAAAATCCACAATCGAGTGATTCTAGTCTTGTATTTCTTTCTGAGAATCTTTTGGGAGAGTGATGGAAAATACTTTCTTAAGTGTTGGTACTTTTGGGTTTATGATGAGATGAAAGAATAGTAAATAGAAAAGAAAACTAGAGACAGTAAGTTGCAGAATTCTAGAATTCCTTCTTTTTTTAGAGAGAAAAAAGAAGTTTTAGAGAGAAGGAAGAGGATTTGTGATTTAGAGAAAGCATGACAAGTTTAGAAAGAGAGTGAGCTCGAAGAAATAAGCTTCTATGTACAGTAGACGTATATGTAGATAATAATTGAACCATTGTAGATAACACGTATAGAGACCACATACGAGAGACAGTATGGATTGAACTGATTCAAGATTTAGACTATGCCTAAATGTTCTAAGCTAAAATAGGTCAGGTTGTTTCAGGTCTTATCACATTTGAAACAAATTGAATAACAAGCATGAAATTGAAACCTAACTTGTATAGATCTTAAGCCCAATTTGAAACCCACTTCAAATACAATTGACTAAAATAATGACAAACCCGATTTGATAAAAATTAGAAGTCCTCCTAAATGTTACCCAAATCGTTTTATAAC
This sequence comes from Artocarpus hirsutus, assembly GCA_946598075.1. Classification (NCBI taxonomy): domain Eukaryota; kingdom Viridiplantae; phylum Streptophyta; class Magnoliopsida; order Rosales; family Moraceae; genus Artocarpus; species Artocarpus hirsutus. Next base: position 64,562 of record CAMOHE010043181.1, read on the forward strand.
AACAAAATCCTCTTGTAACTCAAATAATTTGCTTTAATCAAAACCTTGTTGAACAATACATACACTTCTATCTTATCCTTAATACTCAGTATGTGTTAATATATATTCACCATTAACACTACTAAGGGTTTTTGAACATAACTAACCTTGAAATCAATACACTTTCTATCTTCCATCATAAACCACATCAATGAACAAGACCATTGATGTTACTACTTAAGGACATCTTCAATCCCCATAATTCCACTTATACAATCTTTAATTTTCTCATATAACAATACGTCAAATAACCAAGAGATTCACATCTAAACATCTATAAGTTAAACATTTCATGATAAAAGTTCAAAATCATTACAAGTGCCTTAAGTATTATGATTTACTTAAGGAAACTTCTGTTGGTCATTTTCACATTACATCTATTCATAAAGATCATTGACACCACTTAAACACAACATACACAACATAAACACTCCAACCTTGGAATTTACAAATTTCCTTGGCTTTACAAAATCTCAATAGACTAGAGGAATAATATTTATCTCACTCAAGGTTCAATGTCATGGGTTCCTAACTTATCTCATATTTTTCAAGTAAACGGAACCTCCAAAAAGAACTATTGAGACTTGAGTACTCCATGAGTCCGCACATAATCACTACTTAAGTCTGAATCAATTACAAAGAATTTGGCACATCTATGCCAAACTTTGAGACCAACAAACTAAGCCTTATATTTCTCACCATTTCCCACGAAATAAATACTTATAGATCGTTTTAACTATATGAGTCTCCCTTAAGAAATCTATGCATAAATTTAATTCCATATAATTATCATTCCCACATGACCATTAATACTTTTATTCTAGGGCCTTTCCATGTTTCATCCTCTTGGACTGTATAAATCAACCTGAAGGTTCACTTTGATGATGACATTGAAAATTTAACTTTAAAAGCATCTCGAAAATAGATTTTTAAAGTAGTGCTACACTCCTTAGATTAATCAAACCTAGGTTCTAATACCAAAAATTCTGTAACACCTCTAAGTGGGGGTTAACAATTTATAATAAATGAAATAAAGAATAGAAAATAAAGATAAAACATCAAAAGAAATTTACCCGGGACTTAAATGGTAATTCTCAAAACAAAGTAAAAATACAAACAATAAGTAAACCACAGTTTAATTTAGCACTTTAAGTATAATAATATAAAACTATCATCTTCATCATTCCAAGCCTCAACACAAATTTAATACAGTCTTAGGAAGTAGAACACGATGCTTACATTATCATGATGGACATTTTTAACAAATGAAGCAAAACCAACGCTATACAGTTACATAGCTTCCTTAACTATATTTCTTGTCATCATTTCACACACTGTGAGTTTTGAAAAGATGAAAATATAAGGGAATAAGCGACAACATGCTTAGTAGGAAAACATTACTCATCTTTAGGTTTTTATCATTACCACATTAAAACCTGCATGGTTAGTTAATGCTCATTCATTATTTATCAATATTATCATGTTCAATTTTGGTGGAAACCTTGTGATCATTCTTACCAAGTTCCATACAAATATGTATACATATTAATTCAGGTTTCAATTATGCTCATCTATATCCACCTTGCAACAAAATATCATATCACTCAACTCAATGAAACCCAAATGGGCGTGCATGACCACCCTCCAAACATTCCAAGGGTGTTCCAGTGAGGACATCAAGCCTTAGAGCCTCACTAAGTCGATTTCTATACAGTGCGCTCTAGGATTTTTGACCTAAGAGAGCATCATCACCTCCTTCTATTTTACCTTTTAGGATATTCACGCCCAAGAACGTAACTGCTGTCTTCTTCACGTCTTACCATTTCTCTATAATCATTCATTATTTATAGAGTTAATATTTTTATCATTACCACATTAAAACCTGCATGGTTATTTAATTCTCATTCATTATTTATCAATATTATCATGTTCAATTTTGGTGGAAACCTTGTGATCATTCTTACCAAGTTCCATACATATATGTATACATATTAATTCAGGTTTCAATTATGCTCATCTATATCCACCTTGCAACAGAATATCATATCGCTCAACTCAATGAAACCCAAATAGGCTCGCATGACCACCCTCCAAACATTCCAAGAACGTAACTGCTGCCTTCTTCACTTCTTACCATTTCTCTATAATCATTCATTATTTATAGAGTTAATATTCCTAACCATGCTTCTTAATTTACCATAACATATGTCAAATCAATACATTCCTTGCTGTACAATATATAACGAGTTCATTGTTAGTGATGTGCCCTAGGCCAATTATGTAATGACCACATATTGACTTCGTTACATTTGCATTTTATTAATAAAGAGGCATTTTCATTATTATTGTTTTATTCTAATTACATAAATAGTTAATTCTGCCTAAGGTCATCAAGTATTGACTTGATAGTAAAACTCTTAGGTGAAAATTGAATTATATTCTAAATTATCCCTAATCAGTCATTATTATTAGGATAATAATAAATAAAGACTAGTTTGAAGTTTGATTGATGATTATGTTTTACTGATTATGTGTATGAGATACTAAGTCAACTCATAGATACATATTTGAGAAATGATGTATTGGATCGACCCTCTATGAGAGTATTACATGGATAATTGTCATAAGTGATTCTTATTATAATAGAATTATCCTAATCCTCTGACCTGAAACCACCATAGTTTCCTACATGACACCTACATGACAAGTTCTATATTTTGACACAATCTAATATTATCTTTAACAGGATGATGGAATGGATTGTTGTTGGATATAGAGTGAATCATGTGAGGAATATGAGTAATTAGGAAGGAATATGTCCCCCAATTATTATGAGAAAGATATTTATGAGCCCCTCGATAAGTTAGACTGAAGTAAAATGTATGGCCATACTAGAATGAATTGATAAGGGTTATCAATATCAGTCTACTTAAAATTGAGAAATAATATGATTGAATAGTATAAGGATGACATAAACCATGCCTTATATTCAATCAAGGTATCTAGTTACAAAAGGACTTTAATATTTATTATAGATTAGATTATGTTGGATTATTGACATTCACATAACTTGGGTAATCGTAATGTCTTGCTAGAGGCTGCTTATGATTTGTGGGCCAGAAATAGAATTTAAAGCCCACTACCAACGTTATGTGAACCTATAGGGTCGCATACTTAGAACAAACCAAAAACAAATTTTGGGTTTACTGTGTCTAGGTTCAATGAACATGATAATGTCCAAATTCGATGTACTAGATATGTCTAGGTTCATTGAATCTAACATTATCTAGATTCTCTGAATCATATTCGAATTACAGACATTGTCTAGATTCTCTGAATCATATTCGGATTACAAACATTATCTAGATTCTGTAAATCATATTTGAATTACAGTTTACGCTAGTTAAAATCTGACTCTATCTCGAAGTCAATAGATATATATATATATATATATCTATTTTAGGGTTTCTAGCCGAATTAAGGAAAAGAAGGCGTTCTCTTATTCTAATTGGCGAGAACATTAAAAATCCTAAAATTAAAGAGTCAATTAACGTAAAGAGAAGGTGTTAGCACACTAATTAGTTTTTTAGAGAGTATGTTTGTATGGATAGCTGTAGAGGGCATTGCTCTAAGTAACAACATCTGAATCCGATCTTGAATATGAAAGCTCAAGTTAGGGTATCACCGGAGTGAACCCGCTTTTTTTCTTCTAGAAATCTTGCCCCTTTTGTCATCCTGATAAGATTCAATGACTTTCTTATCAATATAATCAAATTGCATGAATCCTGTGAGAATTTTGTGGGAATTAATTTTTCACTACTTATTTGAATCACAAAGTCCAACAAAACCTAACATTCATATCATTGTCTCATATGTGATACTCATATAATAGCAGTTCAACATACATATATATCTTGAAATCAAACAACCAATTTTAATTCTATAAAAACCTCACAAAAGATGAGTAATAGATTCCCTTCCTCTTAGCAAACACCATGCCAATAACTTCCAGCTCATAATACCAAGCTCACAACGTAAGCTCCAAGTACTCCGTCAGCTTACGAAGTCTAAAATAACCATACTTTAACTAAATTCTTAATTCATAACCATAATGATTTACCATTTATTCTTATTAGTGTGCCGTAATCCTTTATATGAAATCCTTGAAAATTTCATAACACAAAATGATGAAAAACAGATGATTTTAGTTTGCTCGATTGGCCTACTGATCAACATTTTAGGCCTTTTGAACAAAACTGTCATTTTGGGACCTCTTTGTCGACCTGGCGTTCTCAAAGCTTGGCCTGTCGATACTGTTTAGCCATTGGCCTGCCGAACTGTTGAGTTCAGACTACTGATGTTTGGCATGCCAAACTATTGAGTTCGGACTGCCGATATTTGACCTACTAAACTTCCAGTTCGGCCTGTTGAACCTGTCGGCTGTCGGCCTGCCAATTCAGCTTAGTGCAATGGACTGCACTATACTATACGTGGTCGACTGCGTCCCACTAGAACTGGGTTTTACCCAATTCATCCCAAAGTGGACAGATCATGTTTTAAAACAAAATTTCTACTCCAAATTAGTTTTTTATTCATAAAATCATCTAAAATACTTCAAAAACATGCTAAGATGTAAATAAAGAAACTTCTTTGAATTTCCATACTCAAATCATGATTTTCATACCAAAATTCAACTTAGAACCAAAACCAAAGTTTTAAAAATCTAACCTCAAAATTTCGCGTAAATCTATGGTTTGATCTCAAAAACATTTAGGTCTCCTTGATCTTTGAGCTTGTGAAGAATTGTTTGTGGAGTTTTTTTGTGAAAAGGCAACTTGAGGTTCCCTTTGGTTCTCTCTGGGTTGTTTCTTCGTGAAAGAAAAGAAAGTAAAGAGAAAAGAAAAACAAAAAAAGAAATGTGAAAGAAGAAAGGGAGAAAAGCAAAGGGAAGACGTAGATAAGTAAGATGGTCTGAATGAAGGGAGCAAATGAATGGTTGAAACGATTGGAGAACATAACAGGCGAGGGCAGGTAGGAATTGAGTGATAGTTATCTCCTGTGGAGACTTTTAGTTCAACTAATGCCAAATGACATTTTCGTAATTAATTGAAAGTTTTAAGGGCATTTTAGTAAACATACTAAAATGTATAGGAAATTTTGTAGAAATTTAAAAATGAATAGAAATAAATATTGTGAATTAGATTTTAAAGGAAACAAATTTTTAATTGGCACACTAATAGTTAATTTAATTACTTTAATACCTGTTAGGAAAATTACGGGTGTCATAGGTTTAGTCCACCTTCTTAGAATGTGTTGAGCAGAAATTTTCATAATTTTCTTTAAAGAGAGAACTTTAAGAACATGTGAGCGCAAAATCTCTACGAAGTCAAATTTTTTGCAACTACAGATTACCATCCCATTAGTTGAGTATGTTTTATAGTAAGACGAACGTTTTCTAGGAAGAAAAAATTTAACTCTGTCCCTGTCCTTGTTGGAATTAAAATAGGAAACACAGCGGAAGAGGCGGATCGTTGACAAACAAAAATTTTCTAAAAACTTTGTTCATCGGGAATAGATATATAATTTTAATTAATAATAGAAAGCTTTAGGAATTTTACAAAACTTTTAAAGCCTATCAGAGTATCCTAGCTTTCCTCTTTGACACCACGATATTTCAATTTAGGCCTCCACACTAATGGAAAGACGAGTGGGCATCAAACTGCAAGAATGAATTTTCCTCACACCTTTTTGAATCTACTATGTACTCAACACATGAGATAGCATACCCTTTTTTTTCCAGAGAAGAACTCTCAGTTTTTCTCTTTTGCAAAAGTTACGTGAATAAAAAAAAAACTCCTGAGATAACTGTTATCTCTCCCTATTTATATCTGAGCAATTAGTTATTTTTCAATTGACTTTTCAATATGAAAATAATCACCATATTAAACATATGGGGAAATGATATATTTTACAAGATTGTAACCTTTTAACTTTTCCTTTCCTTCTTTTTTTTTTTCTTTTCTTTTCTTTCCCGAATCACTGGGTGATTCGTATCTCTCTCTCACACACACATATATAAGTAAACGTAAAAAATCTAAACGGAAACCTCTTTCCTTTTTTTTTTTGTTATATATATATATATATATTAATATATTATAAAATCTTATATATATATAAAACGTAAACAAACGTTTTGTATTCTATATATATATATATTAACATATAATCAAATCTAATATATATATATATATATATATTAACAGTCAAAAATAAATCTTATTTATTCAAGCATAGATTTTAAATATAATCAATCAATTAAATAACTAATGTTCAGTTAAATGTGACAACATTTATCACATTATATTATGTGTCACAGAAAACATTTTTCTGTATCACATTAATAATTTCAAGTGTGAAATAATTAATTTAGAATTCAATAATTCCAAACTAAATATGTATAATTCATTCTATACATAAATCCAATATAGTGTTACGGAGGTGGCATTGGGGACCTATGGACCTATAACCCAAGCTCCAATAAATTTGACAATTAATCAAACTCTTTAATTAATGTGTCAAACTTATTAGTTTCAGTGTTACCCCACTAAAAACCTGAAACTGAACTCTTGACGTTATAGTAAAATTACTCAAAGAAAATTAGCGAGTAGTCCATTGATTTAATCATTACATAAAAGTCAGTCCTCCATAAATAGTTCATAATAAGAGCTAGGTTCAATTTCCGTTTACCTCTCTTATTATATCTTTATCCTTGAGTTTTAATAATTCTCTAATGAACAGTTAATTTATAATCTTATTATGAACGAGCGCTCTACTGTTCAAACCTTGAATTATCACTCAAGAGAACTATTTTTCTAACTTCCATAGGGAAGGAATAGATTCCATATCTGTATAATATTATTCCTAGCTACTTATTACATTATATTTCCAAGATGCCAAGTTATAATCTGTGCTTACACAAATCTTACCATGCAAGTCAAAAAACATAATGTCATAAATAGGAGTTTAATAAATACTCAGGATTAAGACTGTCAAATATA
>CAMOHE010043182.1:1306-20003 GCA_946598075.1 Artocarpus hirsutus
TTAATTTTCACAAAATAATCAAATTAAGTTCAAAACACTCATCATGGCACACTAATTCACCATTTTAAACTCTAATACCATTTAATCAACTACGGGGTGTTATAATAAATTAAACAAAAAGTTAAATTTATACATAATTATAAAAGTAATTCAATAAACTTGCACACTAATCATCATTATTTGCAATGAAATACTACTTCAAATAGAAAAACAACAAAGTGAAGTGTAATACAACAATGAGGGAATGAAATACATCATAATAAAACACAAATACAAAAATATATGAAATAGTTCAACAAGAATTACAATAAAATGTACATGATTACTTTTTCTCTTACCTTTATTATTGTTATCAACACAAGTCCATTCAACATCTAAATAAACTAAGTGTGAATCGTCATCATCAAAAACATCAATCTCCTCCATTGATGGCAATCCATTGCTAAAAGATGGAATATGACTGAATTCGTCATTATCCTCATCATCATCACCACTAATTGCTCTTGGTTTCATCAGCACGACCAATGACAAATCTAAATCTTTAGAATTGGCAGTATAGAAGACTTGTTTAGCTTGTGATGCCATGATGAACAAATTATTCTTGTAAACTAATCTTTTAATGTCTACTACCATAATGTTGTCATTATCAACTTTTACGAATTTATTGCCGGCCCACTTGAACTTAAAAAGAGGTATTCAAAGTCCACAATTGTCAAGTTCCTATACATCGTTAACGTATTGTTCTATATACGGGATTCTAGTGTTTTACAGAGGACACATGCATGGAATAGGCACCAAGGCACACACCACTATTTTAGATAGGGTGTTTCTCATCTTTTTTGTAAGCGTAAAAGGTATAACCATTTATTGAACACGGAGTATATCTCATGACCATAAACGAGGGTCCTCAAGCCAAGTTAAATAAGTCTTCTGAGACACCTTTGCTTTGAAACTCACAAGCCTTGTTATATATGTGTACTTGTATCTACTTTCTAAAGTGCGGTTATGTGTATCTTGCAACCATTTTCATTTCTCACTCTTTTCAGATTTGCATCTTTTATTTCCTTCGTGTGGACCTCTATAAATGATTCAACCACATGAGTATTGTGCAAAACATGAAGACATGTATGCTCCCCTTCCTCGTGAGAGATAGGCGATGAAGTACTAGTAGACATTGCTTTCAGCTTAATTTTAACCTTCCTTGGCAAACCAATTGCTTTGATATTAGACAAGTATTTGGAGCAAATTTCTACGGCTTCTTTGGCTATGCAATTTTCTACAATGCAACCCTCCGGCCTATTTTGGTTCTTGACATAGCCCTTCAAGATCTTCAAGTCTTACTTCGCATATTAAGTACATTGTTAAGTGAATCATAATGTTAAAAAATGATGATGGAAAGTACTTCTCAAGTATGCATAAGATCTTCACTAACTCTGCTTGTATTGTATCAAGCTTCACTGGATATAATACCTTGGAGCATATGGAGTTGAAAAAGAAATAGAACTTTGTAAGTGCATGTCTCACCTCACAAAAGAGTTCCATGTAACGTACGTGGCAACAATTGTTGCATCAAAGCATGATAATCACGTGTCAGCATGGAACAAGCTTCAAGTCCTTCATTGACACCGAAATTTCTAAAGTCTGAAGAATATGCTTCTAGAACTTTGATTAAAGTAAGCTCCCTTCACAAAAATTTTTCGTCTATTGTTTTGATAAGTTGTACTTTGTCAGAGGAAAGTAAGTCCAAGCGCCCCTTTTCATGGAGCCAAATCACCTCTTATATTTATTTCAACAAGATCCAATCGTGTATTGAGACTGTCTTTAGTTTTGTCAAAAATGTCAAGCAACATACCCACTATCGATTAAAAAATGTTCTTCTCAATGTGCATGATATCAAGTAGTGGCAAACAAAAAGACTACTTCAATTTGGAAGTTAAAAGAAAATTGACTTCTTCCAAGGTCCTCCTCCCAGTGCATTATTCTTATTTTTCATTTTCATGAAAACCACTTTGTTATTCCTCACCATGCCAAACACTTGGTGATCTATCAACGGTCTTAAATGTCCTCTTTCTTTGGTCTTGTCATTAAACGCTTTCTTTTGGCCAAGATATGTATGTTTGATGGGCAAAAACCATCTATCTTCATCGTAAAATGTCTTCATACAATGCTTCAACTGAAATGAAAATGTTTTCTTCATGCAAATAGGACAACCTTTTGAACTCTTGACTACTTGTATACCTAGGAATTTTCCTATATTATGAACTTTCGTTTCATGTGCAAGTTTGGTGGAAGATTGTAGTTGACAAGCATGACGAGCCAAGTACTATGCTTGTTATTTAGATTACTATGATGATTCATTCCATCTGCGGATAAATCAAGATGAAGATTCCTAGGTTCTGCACTAAAATATGGATTCTCCGTATTAAATGTTTTCTACTGTGGGGCATCGCTCAAATGTCACAACATTTCGTCATCAATCCTCATATCATGGTGCCAAGTTAAATTCTCTGCATGATCTACATTACAAAACAAATCATTTCAAGTATGGTTTTATTGGAATGTACCAAAACATCTTAGTCGGTACACCTTTTTTCCCTCAGATAGTTTCTTAGTTTTCTTCTACCTACACGTTACACATCAAACATTCATCTAAGTCTTTACACTCTTTTTGGTATAGCACACAATCATTCGGACAAGCATGTATCTTCTTGTATTCCATTCTTAGAGTACTCAATGTCTTCTTTTCTTCATACAAACTGTCGGCATTTAAGTACTATCTGAAAATACATCATGTAAAAATTCTAAAAATCCTGTGAAACTTGAATTAGATCACCTACTGATACTTTCAAATTCCATAATCTAATCAAAATGGATGGTTTGGTATACTTCAAACACACATGTACAACAGTGTCTGTACCTTCCATCGTCGTCGTAAATAACTCTGACAAGAAAGTCTTCTTCCATATCATTCATTATATTAGCCATGTTACTATAGTCATCATTCTCATCGATATGACTAACATAAGACATTCCTCCTAACCACTAATGATGAAGTCGGGACTTCCTTATCATGCCATATCCATATTTGATAAGTCCATCAATCCCATATCGATGCAAATAAAACCTAATATCATCAGATGATTGTTTTCTAATGTTCTTGCAATCAACATAAGGACAACAAATTATACTCGCTTTAATATTAGCCTCAGGAAAAGCCACAAAATCCTCAACCCTTTTCTCATATTCATCGCTCATCCTATTAGCATACTTCCATTTCTTATCCACTACTATAAAATCAAATCAAAATTTATTTACTCTCGCATCAAATTTAAAACTATCCAACAACAATTAGTTTATAACTTATTTCAAACAATTTCCAATAACAAATACACTTGCAAAACATAAATGAAACCTAATTAGCTAAATAACAAAAAAAATAAAAATAAAATTAGCGTACACAAAATCATTTAATTTCAATCTCACAAGAAATTATACAAATAATTTCTAACTAATTTCAAACAATCCACTTGCAATACATAAATTAAACCTAATTAGCTAAATAACAAAATAAACCTAAAACTAACATACGTACCCAAAATCATTCAATTTCAATCTCACAACAAATTATACAAATTATTTATAACTTATTTTAAAACAATCCACTTGCAAAACATAAAATAGACCTAATTAGCTAAATAACAAAATAAACCTAAAACTAATATTTCCAAAATCATTCAATTTCAATTTCACAACAAATTATATAAAACTGAAAACAAAAACTAATTAAAAGTAAAACTAATTAACTTAAACTAATAACTCTTAAAACCGTAAATAATAAAAACTATTCTAGTGAAAGGATAAACCCAAGGTTTGGGCGAGCAGAGATGAATGTGACCGAGGCGAGAGGACAAAGGTCTAGGCGACAGAGGTTCAGACGGAGCAAAAATGAATGCGATGAAGGCGAGGGGACGAAGGTCTAGGCAAAGCAAAGATGACGGTGATGGAGGTAACGACAAAGGCCATAGAAGATGATGACGACGATGTCGAGAGAGAGAGAGAGGATTTCAAACAATATAAATTTTGGTAACTATGTAAGGGTTTTAATTTTTCAAAGCCTACATTTATGGCAAGGCATTAGACGATGGGTTCTCATAAATCGCCATCTAATATTGTACATTACATAATGGTAATTATTAAACCGTCATCTAAAGTGCCTATTAAAATCTGAAACATAGAACTTTTTCTTGTCACGTTACTTATGATGATGGTTTACTAGAATTGTCGTCCAATAGCCATCGCCTATTGAATTAATCGTAGCCATCGTCCAGTGTCATATAAGGATAGGAATTTTTATGGGATGAATTGATGGGATATTGTAGTCAGAAGTGGGATCTAGGAGGAGATTTTAATGTGCTTTAATTTTTTTTTGGCAAAAAATATCCCCTTTCTAGGTCCACAAGAAGCATAAGGATGTTTGATAGCTTCATTCAGGAAGGGAATTTGAAATGTAAGGTTTACTTGGACCAATTTTAGAGAGGATGAAGTAAAGAGTAGATTGGATAGGTTTTTGTTGACTTCGGTATGGGGGGAGAAATTTTTAGAAGTGAAACAATTGGTGAGGTTTAGAACTATCTCAGATCATAGCCATGTGATGTTGAATATTAATCTAGTTACTTGGGCCTTATCTTTTTAGATTCATGAATATGTGGCTAGAACACCCTAGTTTTAAAGAATTTTGCAAAAATGAATAGGAGGCTATGAGTGTGGAAGGATAGAAAGGGTACAAGTTTTTTGAGAAGCTCAAAAGATTAAAAGTATTGGTTAAGGAGTGGAACAAGGAGATGTTTGGTGATGTAGATTGATCAAAAGTGAGATTTTAGCGAAGATTGATGACATAGATAGAAGAGAGGAGGTTCGGGGTTTAAGTGAGGAAGAAGGGGGGAGGGCTCTGAAGAATTCTTTGGAGGATGTAATTTTTAAAGAAGTTATATTGTGGAGACGAAAAATGAAATGTAGGTTGGTGAGAGAATGGGATGTAAACTCGAAGTTATTTCACAATTTGGTCAGTAGCAGGAGAAATAGAAGTGTGATGTCTACACTTGAAAATGAGGACAGAGGGGTAATAGATTAGGGTAAGAAATGGTGAAGGAATTAATTGAATATTATGAGAATTTATACAAGGGCGAGTAATCGGTTTAGTATTCTTTAGAGGGCTTGGAGTGGAAACCGATTGGGGTAGATAGGACAACTTGGTTGGACAAGCCTTTTAAGGGAAAAAAAAGATTTGACAGGCAGTTTTTTTGTGCGATAGTAACAAGTCTCCGGATCTAGACGGTTTCTCAATGACATTCTATCAATCATGTTGGGAAGTAATGAAAGAGGATTTGTTAAAAATAATAGGGGAATTTTTAGAAATGGAATAGTGAATCAAAACACAAACCAGACTTTTATTTGTCTTATTCTAGAAGGAAGACTCTAGGAGAGTGAAAGACTTCATATTGATAAGTTTAGTGTCAAGTTTCTACGAGATAATTGCAAAGGTATTGGCTAATCGATTGGAGGAAGTATTGGGGGATACAATTTCTAAGAGTCAAAGTGCTTTCATAAAGGGGAGACAAATCTTAAATATTGTTTCGATGGCAACTGAGGTTGTTCAAGAGTATAGAGTGAAGAGAAAACAAGGCTTAGCATTCAAAATAGACTTTGAGTGGCTTATGATAAAGTAAATTGGAATTTTTTACGGCTAATGATAGCGAAGAAGGGTTTTGGGTAGAAATGGATGAAGTGGATTATGGGATGTATTACCTTGGCATATTTTTCAATTTTGGTTACTAGAAAATCGAAAGGAAGATTTGGGGCCTCAAGAGGATTAAGGCAAGAAGATCTGCTTTCTCTGTTCCTTTTTGCTTTGGTAGTTGATGGTTTGAGTAGGTTGGTTGAAAGGGCAGAGGAAATGGATTTGGTCAATGGTTTTTGAAGTTGGTAGGGACAAAATTCAGGTTTCCTACTAGTAGTTTGTAGATGATACCTTATTTTTTCTGAAACCATCGCAAGAGAATTTTTGAAATATGGCTACAATCTTGAAACTCTTCTCTCATTGCCCGGGTTTGAGAATTAATATGGGGAAAAGTACTTTAAATGGGATTAACTTAGAGGAAGAGGTGGTTTAGGGAAGAGCTTAGGAGTTGGATTGTGAAGTGGAATCCTGGCCAATGAAGTACTTGGGCTTACCTTTGGAACGAAACCCTTCATCTAGAGAATTTTGGAACCCCATGTTGGAGAAATTTCAAGAAGATTGAAAGGGTGGAAAAAAGGCTTTTTTGTCGAGGGGAAGAAGACTCACTCTTATTCAATCTGCACTGTCGGATATTCCAATTTATTTCCTCTCTTTTTAAGATTTCGGTAGGTGTGGCAAAAGAGATTGAAGCTTGTATGAGATGGTTTCTATAGGATGGATTGAAGTCTGAGTCGGTTGATAACGTGGCTGCTTGGAAGGTTGTTTTTCTTAGCAAAGAAGACTGGGTTTTAGGAATCAGGTATTTGTTGAAGAAAAATCGAGCTCTTTTGGGTAAATGGTTGTGGCGTTTTCCCCTTGAACAAGATGCGCTTTGGGCCACATTTATCAGGAGTAAATATGGTCTACAAACCAATGGTTGGATTCTAACCTTGTTACTAGAGGCCCTTATAGGAATCCATGGAAATTCATTTCTTAGGGTCTAAACCCTTTTCCGTAAAGAGGTAGTTGGAAGATAGGAGATGGAAGTAAAGTGAGGTTTTGGGAAGACAAATGGTGTGGTGACTAGCCTTTTACAGTCGCCTTTCCTAGATTGTATAGTTTAGTGAGGGAGAAAGAGCTGAAAATAAAGTAGATATTGGTCTGTGGGGAGGGATCTCTTCCTAACAAGAACTATAGAGTTAGAAGGAATTTGAATGATTGAGAGTGTGAGGATTATTTAAGATTACTGAACTCGTCAAAAAACTTTTCCCTAGACAATTCACTTCCTGATTCGAGAGTTTGGACTGTAGGTTCTTTGGGGTTTTCTTGCAACTCTTTCTTTCATTCTTTGAGTCAATGTCCAAATCATCTCTCTTTTATGTCTTTTGAATTCATTTGGAAACCTTGTGCTCGTATTCAGGTTAAGGTTTTTGCTTGGCTATTTTTTCATAAGAAATTGAATACCTGTGATTTAGTGCAGAAGAAACATCCTTACACTGCTTTGTCTCCCAGTTGGTGTGTTATGTGTAGGGAGTGGACCATTTATTCCTCCATTGCTAGATGACCAGAATTTTATGTCTAAGGTCTTTGGGGCTGCTTTGTTTTCTTGGGTGAGCCCTACCCAAAGTAACTCACTGTTGTTAGAAGAGTTATTTGGGTTTAGAAAAGGAAGGAGAGGTAAAACACTATGGTGAGCCATGGTCTTTACTACATTATGAGTTATATGGCTTGAGAGAAATCATAGGGTTTTTGAAGAGAAGGAGATGAGTAGTGAAGACTTGTTCGAGAAGGGTAATTTTCTGGCGTCTCTTTGGGCATCCATAGATACGCCTTTTAAAGATTTCCTATTATTCTTGATTTTGTTTAGTTGGAGAGACATTTTGGTTTAACTTGTGTTAGCTTGTGTTATTTATGGTTTGGGGTAGGTTGGTCCAGAGAATTGGATTTGGTCAATTTCTTTGTGTTGTGATAGTTTTTTAGGGTAGTCCTATTCTGTCTGTATTTTGTATTTTGTTTGTACTTTTTGTTTTGTGATGGATCTCTCAACCATCTAAGTTTTTGTACAAGTTTCATGCAATTAGTGAAGGTTCATTTCTTATTTAGAATAAAAATTTGCCTTAGTGGGAATTTTTGATTTGAGAAAGAATTGATAAAACATGGATGGAAAAGTGTAAGGCTCTGATATCACATTTAAGATTTTCTTTCATTTTGCAAACAAAATTCTAATTTTGCATAAATCATAATTTCTAAAGATCATAGAACCAATATGATTTTTCACAATTTAATAATTGAGAGAAAACATAACATCATTGAAGAGTCTGAATGACTAAAAGGCCACTCGTACAGGAAACCATGTTGTTTTAGCTTAACTCTTTACCCTAAGGTTTTCTCTAATATACATACTAGAGGCTATATAAAAATTATATTTATAAGATGCACAGAGAATCAGTTTCTACAAAATCTAAAGATGGCACTTTCCATCGTTTCAGAAAGTTATTTTCTCCAAAACTAACTAGTAGAGTCAGTGTAGATTTATTATTTAGTAAATCATTATCTTTGAATTCATATTTAAATAAAAATGACATAATGATGTGCATGTGGGCCACATAAAATAACAGGTATGCTTCTTTATACCACCTTCATGGTGTTCCTGTGTTCAAGTCCAACAAGTGGGTCTGCGACTCAACATTTCTTGCAAGATAAAAGAGCTAAATGAACAGCTAAATATTTTGGCTGATGAGAAAAACAAATACAGTTTTAACAAAGCAAGCATCATTTATGAACAACCTAAAAGACCTGAAAGAGAGAAGCCTGAAAGAGAGAAGACAACTTCTTTTATTGATGTTTCGGAAGTATTCGGTCGGGATAAAGAGAAGGAGATTCTGGTAAACAACTTGTTAAGTGAGGGCAGCCAAAGCGGGAGTGGGCTGAGTATAATGCCTATTGTAGGGTTTGGAGGAATGGGTAAGACTACTTTGGCGCAACTTGTGTATGATGATGATAAGGTAAAGACTCAGTTTCAGTGCAGAGGCTGGGTTTGTGTATCAGATCATTTCGATGAGATCAAGATCGCAAAAGCAATTATAGAATCCTTGACAGGTTCTGCCACCAATTTAGTTGAATTGGAAAGTTTACATCAATGTATTCGTTCAACTGTTGAGGGAAAGAAATTCCTTCTTGTTCTAGATGATGTATGGACTGAAGACAGTAGAAAATGGACAAAGTTAAAGGAAGCACTCAGGCATGGGGCAGCAGGAAGTAAAGTTTTAGTCACGACTCGGGAAAAGGAAGTTGCTATTATGATGGAAGCAGAAGCTTGTATGATTACACTTGAGAGTTTGTCTGAGGAGGTGTGTTGGTGTATTTTCAGCAAACAAGCATTCCGAAGCGAAGACAAGAGCGAGAATTTGAAAGTAATTGGGAAGCAAATTGTTAAGAAGTGCAATGGTGTTCCTCTTGTTGCAAAATGTGTAGGAAGTCTTCTTTACTTCAAGAAGAAAAGGACACAATGGGAGGATATTTTGCGTAGTAGTTTATGGGAATTAAGGGATGTGAAGGCCAAAGTTTTTGCTCCATTCATGTTAAGTTATCGTGATTTGCCACCTGTAGAAAAACGTTGTTTGTCTTATTGTTCTATTTTTCCAAAAGATTATAAGATTAATAAAGACGAAGTGATTCAAATGTGGATGTCTCAAGGCTATTTAAGTGGGAAAAATAGAGAAAATCTTGAGCAAGCAGGTGAGGATTGCTTTGAGAATTTAGCAATGCGATCTTTCTTTCAAGATTTTGAAAAAGATGAGATTGGAAACATTATAAGTTGCAAGATGCACGACATAGTGCATGACTTCGTTCAATTTCTTACACAAAATGAATGTTCCATTATGGATGTTACAGAAAAAATGGAAGAATATCCAGGAAAAAAGCTTCGTCATGCAACACTATTATTGCTGAAGTCCAACACTTCTATTCCTAGTTCGCTATATGAGATCAAGGATTTGCGTACACTTTCTGTTGCATTCTCGTGGAGGGTTCAGCCAGAAGTTAATTTTGAAAGATTGTTCTCAAAACTAACGTGTCTCAGGACATTGAATTTGTCGAATGCTGAATTTAAGCAACTGCCAGAAGCGATTGAAAAATTGGTCCATCTTAGATATCTAGACCTGTCTTACAATCGTTATCTACGGAAGCTGCCGAAGTCAATATGTGATTTATTTAATCTGCAAACTTTAAAACTGACGGGCTGTAGAGATCTTGAACGGCTGCCAGTCGAGATATGGAAACTCGTAAACTTACGACATCTATACATTGGTGAGTGTTCTAGTCTAAAGCGTTTGCCAAAGGGGATTGCAAAATTAAGTTTGCTTCGGACATTAGATGAGTTTTTGGTGCCTGATTATTCCAGCCTTGTGGATAATGATGAGACGTTAGATTTAAACATGTTGAAACATCTACAATCTTTGGTTATTAGTGGGTGTGGAAATTACGAAAATGGGGGTCAGGCAAAGAGGGCACAACTCAAGGACAAACAATGCCTTGTTAATTTGTATTTAGGGTTTGATAGTTGGTGCGAGAATGTCGGACCTCATGAGGAGATTCTTGAAGCTTTGGAACCACATCCAAACTTGGAGTGTTTAGAGATTAACCGTTACGAGGGCAACACCATTTCTCCAAACTGGATGATGTCTTTAGTTAATCTCAAACTGCTCAAGCTGGTGTTTTGTAACGAGTGTGAATGTTTACCTCCTTTGGGAAAATTACCCTCCCTTGAAGTTCTCGAAATATGCTACTGCTACAAAGTCAAAAGGGTGGGGGTTGAGTTTTTGGGAATAGAAAACGATGAATTTGGGGCACTCGGAAGGCACCAAATTTCTTTCCCTAAATTGAAACAACTTAAGTTTAAAAGTCTCAACCGGTGGGAAAAGTGGGAATTAGGGATTAACTTGGGAGAAGAAGAAGATAATTGCTATACGATAATGCCGTCCCTTCAGTCCTTGGAAATTGAGGAATGCGTGATCCTAACAGCACTACCAGACTTCCTCCGAAAGATACCCCTGCAGCGTTTACATATCATAAATTGCCAAATCCTCAAAGAACGTTGCCGAGAAGGAGTGGGAGAGGACTGGCCAAAGATTTTTCACGTCTCAAACATAAAATTATGTCCGACTTTTCTGGTAACTTCTCCTTCTTTCTATCTCCTTTATTATAAAATTAGATTCATTGTTGTTCATAATTAACACCAGTTTTTGCTAATCAGCTTAGCCCATGGTAAAAGCGTTTATTCTTCGTCTTCTTCTCTATTTCAAGTTTTCCTACTGATATTGGTTCAAAGCACATTGCTTATTTTGTTTTCTAATTTTTATTTCTTTTCTTCTCTTTCCATGGACGCTAAAATTATATCACTGAAGTACTACCTGTTTGAAATTTCAAAGTGTCTACTTTAAATATTATGTTACTTCTTTTTTGAGACAAAACAAAAAAAAAGGTTCATATGCATACAAATTTAATTGTTTTGTCAATCAGGACTGGCATATGTATCTCAACCCGTCTCCAGTCAGTGAAGGGGCGGCGCTTCATTTAATTAGAAATACAAACTGATCATAATAAGGCCATAAGAGGCACTTAATTCCATTCCCAGAATTCAACTATCTGGTATGTTCTCCAACTTTTATACATACCATAGTGGAAAACAGGTTTAGCTTTTAATGGCTTTTGACCAAGATATTTTTATTTATTAGAAAACACATTTAACTTGTCTACATGTTAGGTTGTCAACAAATAGAATTAAGCCACCAAAGAAATGCTTAAGATAAGGGGAAAAAACCAATGTGCATAACACGTATTTGGAAACTAACATAACTTTTACCGGTTTTTATCTGTAGACTGCAAATTTGGATGTGAAATTAAAGCACAGGACATGTTGAGGACCTATCAAGATGCTTCCTTGCAGAACACAACAAGAGCTGTAACTCAATAGAGTGAGTGGAAAACCTTGTAAATGCAAGCTGGAGAATAGAGATCGGTCTTCAACTAAACTACAGTCTAAAGTTTTTTAGCAATCCCTAGTTGTTTTTTTTTTTTTTTTTTTTGAGGGGAGCAATACCAAGTTCTTGAGTGACTGTAATAGTAAGTAATTTGGATGTTTTCTCTTGGGAGTTTTTGCTAACCTTAAGGAACAATTGAAATCCTATATGTATTAAAAAAGTCATGATTTGTAGATACTAAACTCTAAAGGAGGATTTTTTTTTTAAGAGTCAGGTTAAGTGTCTGACATTATTTACTCCTACTTTCCCCGTATTTGCAAGTCAAGAGAACTCAACAGGCAATATGTCAATTCAACATCAAATACGGCCTCAACTTCTCTCGTTGGTCTTCTAATCGATCTACTTATGGGTTATGTGTGTTTTTTTTTCTGTGTTCATCAAAATAATAATAATAATAATAATAATAATAAATGAATAAATACAACCTCACTTCATACCGATCTTGTTATCACTTGTGAATAGGATCAAATGATATTCTCCCATATATCTCCTTTACTTGTTGTCCTTTCTCAATAATGTCTATTAATATCACTAAAATTTTTAAGAACACTGCAATCATGATATTTATATATTTTGGCATAACGCAATACAAAATAGTTAATTCCCTAACTACTATTATTGCTTTTGTTGTCCTCCGAATAGCTGGACGGAAATCAAAATAAACCAATAGTATTTTTCTTCTTTGGTCTTTAGTTTTACCACTTTAACATGATTTAGCATCCCTTTCTTTTGTTGTTCCTCAATAACCTTATGCTATTTGGTGAATGTTGATCTTTTAGTCTCCTCTAATCACTTTTATGACATTGGGATTTTAATATGTTTTCTCAGAGATTCAGGAACACTGAGTGCTGATCTTGGAGGCTACTTTTATGGTGACAAACTTCTAGTCAAAGAGGAGATCCACGGTAGAAATTATAGATGTGCTTTATGAAGCTATTAGACAAACTAGGTGAGGCCAAGATTTTGCTGCCATACAATGAAGTGTAAGGATTTTGCTAAACCATTGATCTTTACCAACCATTAATTTAGATTAAACTCTTGATTGAATATGTTTCTGTATCTACATTGAATTTTGGCGTCATCAATGTGTGAGGTGATCAGGTATATTGGCTTGACACCTTCAGGAAAGGCATATCTGAGCTGATCCAGAATTGGTGTTAGAAAGGTGTGCTTCTCAATACTGTTAAATACAGCAGCAACAGCAATTACGCTCGAATTCATGCACGGTACGTATAACATAACGAACAATTTTGCTAGCTAATTAGTTTTAACATTTGTATAGTGTTCCCAAAATAACGTGGGAATTCCAGGCGCCGGGAATACACATGGGAGATAATCTAACACAAGCAAAATTCCATTTTCACTACATTTAAGTGTCTCCTTTTTATATTTATCTATAAATCTTCTTTCACATACTTTTATGTAACTTCGTTCACTTCTCGTCTGTGGAATTCTGAAATTATAGAGTATATTGTTCTTGTTCATGAGAAGTGTGGACCTGGTGGGGACATTTTGTGCAAGGATTACTCAAGATGGTAGTTAGTAATTTTTTATTTCTAATATATATAGCAGTTACTTTTCTATATTCTAAGAACTACTAATGTACTTTGAGTGTTTTTTGTGAGAATGTAGATGTGGCGTGATCCCTTAATGGGGTATGTAGGCAGCCTAGCTTCAGCTGGTCCAGCCACAAATACAACTTTTTTTTTTTTTTAAAATTAAACAGTTTACTCTTCTCAAAAAATTAATCCCGTTGGAGTGGATATCTATATTCATATGTCATATTGTGCAGAATAACATTGTTCTATTTCTTGTACTGCTAAATGTGGACATTGAATTGGCAACCTGTAGAGAGAAGAAAAGAAAACATATTAGACAGCCAAATTTAAAAAATAGGAAGAACCGAACAAACTTTCATTAGCATGCAGTTTGTTTGTTGAACAACGATGACAAGGGTTATGTTTGCATTTACACGAGAACTCTGTAACTGTAGTCTTTGTACTATATAACTGAAAGCATTTTAACAAAAAGCTGAGTTAATTGTGCTAATTGATGAATAGGTTTTCAGCTTCATGAAAACATCAATTGAGACCTCATTTACAACCATTTCTGGTAACTTCTCTTCTACATGTTCGTTGTTGTAAATTAGAACTACAACACGTGCATTCATGTTTGCACTTCCAGGATCACCGAGAACACTCTTTTTGGGGCTGCTATTTGTAAAACAAAGTCCATAATCACAAAATTGAGTGGGGTATACCACCTGTTCTCCTTTCATTCTTTCATATACTTCATTTTGATGTTGTGTTCTCACTGTTTTGATTATTCTTTACATTTGCTTTATTAAACTGCATGGTCGCTTAGTCAACATTGCAAGCACGACACCATTTTCATGTAGCAGAAAACTACTTCAAACCTGGCAAAGCTTTTATTGCTGACTTTTATATTTCTTTTGTTGGCAGTTGTTTTAAATCTCTATATAGTCTTTCGATTGATTTTGGTTTATTGTTATACACATTGTGACTCTAACTAGGCTTGCTTGTTTTACCCTATGCTCAGCATCATCCCTATTTGATATTTTCAAAGAAATTGATTGTTTCCTTTGTCAAAGTGAAATTTTATTATTATCCTATTGTTGAAGTTAATTTTGTGCTATTCTCAATCTGTCAGTCAGGATTCTTAGGTGCCTTGCTATATAGCTGATCAACCAAACCTCCCTGAGTTGGCTCGACGTTCCAATATAAATGAGAAACTTGGACAGGTAAATATTGTCACTGTAATGCTTATTAAATACGAGGTCCAAGTTTTGTAATTTATTAATTTTAATCAAGCAAAGTAAGTTTGTATGCCTATTATGAAAAATAAAAGAGTTTTTGTATGGAGAGCTTTTTCTGATAGATGGTAAACCACTTTTGGATGTGGTAGTGCTGTTGTTTTGCCTCTTCTTTTTTTCTTATGCCATGCTTCTAGAAGGGTTTGTGATTGTTGTCTCATATGTTGCAGCAGTAACTTCTGGACAAAAAATTGTCAAGGCGCCCATTAAGAAGTCTACGCAAATTTCATAAGACAAGGCAGTTCTGCCAAGGGTGCTCCTGGTTTTTTATGATGCGGATGTACTTGTCGAACATACCATGGTTTTTCTAAGGGTTTGCAGCCATGTTACATGTTGCATTCGGCTTTAGGCATTCATGCTGCTGTTGATTAATGGTTGTCGTCTATGCCAAGTTGTGTCTCGGAGATTGTTCACCATAATCACTCTTTTATGCTGATTTATAGGTTCCAAGATTCTAGGAGAAGATCTCTCAAGATTCACTTTTGCTCCAGTTGAAGACCCGGATGGATCATGCACTCTTTCCCTTATTCAGGTTTTTCCCATTGGGTTTTACTGGAAGAGGGTTTTAATGAGGCCTTTCTTAATTATTGTTAAGAGAGAAGGTCCTCTTTAAATTTGGGAGTTCAGTCATCATTGTAAACTTTGTTTTCCTCTTTTCAGGTTGTTTTTGTTGTTTTACTTATATTTAACAAGGTTCTATGGGAGCATTTAGTTTTGTGTGGTCTATGGGCTAATGAAAGATTTATTTTCAAATAGAAATCCTTAGTAACAAAACTTGCAAGTGCATAAGTTTTTTAGTTTTTCCACGTTTCCTTCATTTATGGCCTCAAGTTTGTTACATTCTTTTGTGTTGTTTCAAGATCTATTTAAGTAATTATTTCGCCTCCCTGAGTAGGCATCAACTATAAAAATATAGCAGACCCCGCCATCCCTCTATTAGTAAATTTAATTGTTTTTTTTATTCTACATGTTTTTTAACTCTCCACTGTTTCCTTGTTTTTGAGGTTGACCTTAAGTTTGAAATGAGCTTCAGAATCTTATCTATTTGGCTACTTCGGTATTTGTTATTTATTTTATATAAAGCAGTTTACAAAGGCTTGATATTTTCATCTTCTCTACATAAATGTTGGACAGTTCTGACTGATACAATACCACATTGCATTTTGTGTTTGCTTTATTCCAATATGAATATTTTAAAATAAAACCAAATATATATATACACACGTATATAGCCAAGTGGAAAAATGAGACATTCATTTCAGTTTCTTACAATTAAATGAGAGATTTGTTTTTTTCCTCTCAACCTCATGTTTAATTAAAACTTTTACCCTTCACACGAGGAGCTTGCCAAAAAGAGAATGCACATACGTACATATATGTTCTATATGCCATTTAGATCTCCTCACGTTTTCTATACTCGTCGATGTACAAGACGTCATTTTCTGGCCCATGGAAAGCACCAACATCCCTAAGTCCGAGGAAACATCATTAGAAAAACTATCCCAGATAAACAACCATAGCAGATGATCCAAATATGAGGCTAATTGTGACGACCCTCACTACGTGGCCGTCACTTAACTTATCGTGATCTTGAACTTAAATATACTTATGAATAAAGTACCGAAATTTTGGTACTTTATTCATAAGTATGTTAAAGTTTACGATCACGTTTAAGTAAGTGACGGCCACGTAGGGTGAGTCGTCACAGTTGGTATCAGAGCCGGTATCCTGCCATCCTACTTCACGTCGTCATGCGCCTGCTTCGCTACAGTCTAAGTAAGTTATGTTAATTAAATGTTAAGATATGTTCTGTTAAATGGTAGATGCCGATTTTTCATGTAACGGCAATCAAGTTATCGGTATGCAAGCACGAGTTTAGATGTCCTCTCATGGTCCAACGTCAAGCTTAGCCATCAAGACGCCTCAAATTACGGGAAGCAATATTGGGTGCCAACTTTCCAAGCAAGTAGGACAATTCCTGGAATCTTGTGAACGCTAGAACCGATGTTTAGAGATGGTCGACACTCAGAGTACAATATAAGCGAGAATATTGGATTTACAACCATAGAATTGGTAGATTGACAAATTGACCGAAAATCTAGAGGTTCCACAGAAACTTCTACGGATTTTAAAAATGATTAATAAATTTCACCAAGTTTAACGCAAACTTTTCAACTATTACATTAAAAAATATATATATATATATAATAATAATAAATTAAATGATAACCAAATAGTCATTTTTTAAGTTTCTTTCTTCTCTTTCTCAAGACTTGCTTTTCATTTGTATTTTATCCCTAATTCCACTATATTAAATATGGAGCTACGATTAAGGTGGTTACGCCTCAGAAAGGAAAAGAAGCCGCAAGTTCCTCACAACTTAATTACCAACCCATAACCAAAGCCGCCCCTTATACAGCCTACAAGCAGATCCTCACAAAAGCCGATTCAATAGACGGATAGACAACACTCTACACTTTGCCGCGAGAATAAAAGAAGTCATAAATAGGACACGCAAGGGACGCAAGAGCGCAGTCTTCCTCAAAGACTTACCACCAAAGGCGAGGATGTCAAGACATTTCTTCGAATGCATGTACAAGTACTTAGTCAGAAAGAATTTTCTAGCTTGGACCATTAACGAGGACATCGATATCCGATTCAGAGATGACGAAAAAGAATAAATAGGCATAGTACCACTATGGGGCCAGTAGTGAGACACGCCATACAATTGAGCAAGTATACGTATAGTATACAAAATAAGATTTATGTATGAACAATAGAAGTTTTTGACAAGAAGAACTTCACGTTATATGACCCGCTAGAGGCAAGTAAGGTCTCGATTTCAGCAACGGTCTATGATACGTAAAAATTGCTAACAAAGAATGGGTTTAGCAATTTCATGATATGAAAGTATGATTGTTATATGTATGAATGCTACAAATTATGATTTACTGTATGCATTATGAATGCAATGTGACTTACCAAAATGATATGAAATAGTTGCTAGTAGAAGAAAAATATAAAGCAACTCCTTGACATGAAAGTATGAACGTCATGCATATGTATGATAAGAATATGCATGACATGAGTATGAGTTGAATGTGAAAGCATGACATGTGAAAGTATGATATGGATAACATACGTATGTATGATATGTTTATGAATATGATGTGTATGTATGATACATGTATGAAAGTTATGATTGATGTTGTAATCTGTATCATAAATATGATATGGAATAGTTGCTAACAAAAGTGAAATGTATAGCAACTCATGATATGAATGTATGAACGTTATGCATATGTATGATAAGAATATACATGACATGAGTATGAATAAAATGTGAAAGCATGACATGTAAAAGCATGATATGAATGCCATGCATATGTATGATAGGGTTATGAAAATGATGTGTATGCATGATACGTATATGAGAGTTATGATTGATGTTTGTTGTTTGGAATACAAACATGATTTAGCTTATAAGTGCTACGAAATGCATAAAAAATATGCTCGAGTAACTCTATAAGGAACCCATTAAGGACTTAACGTCTTAGATTACGATAAAATAATAGATTCCATAGAATCATCGATTCGGTAAGGATAAACACATAGATCCTTATATGAAATAGGATGCAACAAGAAGTTCAAGGTATAAGAGAAGAACTTCCCAGAGGTCACAGACTGTCTATGGGTGGTTACTGTTAGACATGTATGCCCTAAGGAGTAAAAATGTAATGAGTTTTTGAAGACATTTTTATCAATAAAGAATTCATTTATTATTCATATACCAAATCTTGTCCTCTTTACGTTCATATTTGTTGAATGTATGATAAGCAAACAATAGTCTAAGACTGTCGGTCTAAACCTTTAAGAATTGGACATATGATGGACAGATTATGCAGAAAACACGATTCTTAAGGTGACGGTCTAAATCATAAGATCCGCAATCGAGGGAATAAAGTTGGGCGCTTTATTCATGTAAAGATTATTATGTTGTCTATATCCCTATTGGGAGATGGTTTGTCTTGACCATCGGAGGTGGACTCCGTGAATAGAAACATTGGCACATTGTCATAGGTGACGATGTGTTGGATCGGGACGTAA
>CAMOHE010043183.1:9961-27271 GCA_946598075.1 Artocarpus hirsutus
AACAAACATGTCGTTAATAACATTTGAAACAATAATTAACGACATCTACGTAGACGCCGTATTAATGGTCTCCTTTTAACGATAATAGTTTAGTGTCGTTAAATTATTTAACGAGACTAAACTATTTTCATTAAAAGGAGACCATTAATACGGCGTCTACACAGATATCGTTAATTATTGTTTCAAATGTCATTAACGGCATATTTGTTGGAAATGTCGTTGTATGTACTTTTCAACGGCATTTAAAAGTTACATGTCGTAAATAACCTGTCGTTAAATGCAGTTTTTTTTGTAGTGTAAACTTCCAAATTCCTACCTTCTTTTAGCTTTCAGTACTACTCCCTACCTTTCCTAACAATGACAATAGTTGACCAATACATTGATCAACTAAGAACTTAGAGTGGGCACATCCCTTTTCTGTTTTCCAAAGTTGGCAGTTCATAACTGCCACTTTATGGTGAAAGAATTAAATCTCAAACATATTTTCTCTGTTGGGGTAAAAGCAGAGTCCAGATATACTATTGTTGCATTCCAAATAATTGTGTGAAAGCATCATCAAGAATGTCAATAATTAGAGTCCAATTTGATCCCATTTTGTGTCAATATTAACAATCTTTATCCTTTCTTTTTTTTTGCCAAATTATAAGGAAGATTTAGCCAGCCGGCTACATGACATGGAAGAAAATGAAAGGTGGAAGCTATTTTGCAGCACTGGTGGCTTGTGGGGCACAAAAAGCACTTACAAGGCCAACCATTGTAGAGCTACTTGCAATATTCCTTCAAACCCCAAAAAGAAAAGCTCTAAATTAATTCTTACCACAAATAGAGAGAAAAAAGAGTGAAAATAAAAATAATTAATAATTAATAATTTAAGAAAAAAAAGAAAAGACAATTGGTGTTCCATGTTGCAGATTCCAATTTTCCTCTCTATGGCTAACCAGCCTTCATCAATCAACATCACCTTTAACATTATTACTATTATTGTTATTTTTATTTTGCCTTCTGTTATATATGTGAAATACCTTCTTATTAAAACAAAGTTTCAATCAATCCCAGAATCTTCCACTCAATAATGCGATAAACCTAATCTCTTTTTATGCCTTTTATCAGACCAACACAACATACAAGCTGTGATATCCGGCCCTCTCTCATACTTTGGTAGTGGAGGGGTCACTTTTCATGTTCAATATTGATGAGACTCTCTGCCTATAAAAACCCCAAGTTCCTATGACTCGAACTAAATTGTGAGTTGGAGCAATCTCAAAGCGAATACTAACACCAACACCAACAACAAAAACAACATTTTTAGTGTTCCCTTTTCTTTCTCCTTCATAGATATATAGCTTTCCATCGTCACTTCCTTGTTCAAACTCAAGGGGAAAAGATGGTGGGTACAATTTTTTTCAGTCCATACACACGCAAACATTTGTATGTGTGTATGTGTCTACACAAACACACACACACACGCACACATATATACATATATATACCTGTATGTATGTATATTTTGTTTTTTCTAGGTAGTTTACATTTTGACATGGCCAATGGGAATTCATGGATATATATATATATATTTTTTTTTTGGGTTCTTCTTATTATTGACATTTGTTTTTGTTTTTTTGAAAATGTTTTAATTTTTACTAGGAGGGGAAGATGAGTTGGACTGTTGCAGACGCCGTGGACTACAAAGGGTTCCCTGCTGATAAGTCCAAAACTGGTGGTTGGTTACCAGCTGCTCTTATCCTTGGTATGTTCTCATCTTCGTATGTGTCTTCATGTTTCATATATATAAACATACATGTATATATAAGAAAACTATATAGTTCCTTTGTCAAATCAAATGAATCCTTCCTCAAGAAACATATAAAAAAGAGAAGTGAAGAAGTTGATGAAGAGCTCTTGGGGGTTTTATGCCGCCTCAGAACTCCAATATGAAGAAGAGAAATACTTTTTCAAACTCCATTATTACTATAGAATTGATACTTCAATGCAAATAAATATGAAAATAAATATATATCTATATGTATATTTGTGGCAAGCATTTACTTGTTGCAATCCATATATGTGTAATTAGAAGAGAGGAGAGGAAGGGAGAGATATATGGTCACAGTTGGCTGGTTGATAACAACTTGTTAGCCAAGAACTCACATGCTTAGTTTGTAGAATATGGCTACTGTTATTAGTTATAAAGTAGATTAATCATGCAAACAATAATGGGAGGGACACATGGATTTGTTTTCATCTTTAAACAAATATTAATTTTTAAGGAAACAAAAATATTTAGCACTAATGTGCATGACAATATTGGCACCATCCAGCTCTTACCAGTTCAAAAGGGTTTAATTTGTTAATAAATAGTCAACCCCAAATAATGCTTAATTTTTGTGTCCGCATGATTCTTTTGTTCCCCCTATCCCTTTTCTTTTCAGTTATTTTCCTAATTATTAAATTTGTAGAGGACGCATAACAAGATGGTAACACAAATTCGTGGCTTTTTCTTTTTGGAGTGCATAGAGAAAGGCAGATATTCTATCTGGATCATTCTTCTGTTCTGAACATGGAATTATAAAAATCAATTTTGTTACTCTTTTGCCCCTATTGCTTTTGTACAATTTTTTACTTTCCACTTTTATTGAAAAAAGGAGTCGCTTTCTGCAAGATTTCTCTGTTACACCAAAAAAGAAACAATATATATAAATATACACAACTTTTTCCATATCTTGTATATGGTAAAGAATCGTCCACTTTGCTTTACCCGTGGAAAACTTGATTTTCATAATTGTGACCTTATACACATCTTAGTATGAAATTTACAAATGGAACCCTGTCCTGCTCTACACGTAGCCCACTCTTCCATTTTATTTTCCTGACGATAATTGACAACTTTTCTTTTCATGCTATGTTATATTAGTGTAGCATTTGAAAAGTTGAGGGACTATTAGCGTGTTAATTAAATATTCAGAGGTTAAAGTGAGACAACTATTATTCCTCAAGGACAAATGATGAAATTATTATTTTTTCTATTTTCATGTAATAAAAGAAATATAGGCAATTTATCTATATTAAATTCGTGGGCAGCTTATGCATGTCAAAAACTTGGTAAATATATTAGTTTTTGGAAAATATATTTTTATAATGACAATGAAATATATTTCCTTATTTTACAGTGATTGAAATAAGTGAAAGGCTTTCAACCATGGGAATAGCAGTCAACCTGGTGACATACTTGGTGGGAACAATGCATTTGCCTAGTTCAACCTCAGCCAATATTGTAACAGATTTTATGGGCACTTCATTTCTCTTGTGTTTGCTTGGAGGGTTTCTGGCTGATTCCTTCCTTGGGAGATACAGAACCATTGCAATCTTTGCCACCGTACAAACACTGGTGAGTATATCTTTTTTTTTTTTTGGACCAAATAGTTATAGATAAATAAAATTTTATTTGCATTCTATGTTAAACGTTTATGGAAGATAATTTTTTAAAAAATAGAGTTGCAAAGAACAATTGTATTTATGTGTTGTTTGCAGAATAAAGTTTTATTAAAAAGGAAATGTTTGAAATTTTATTTTATTTTCACATTAATTTATAACTTTTTTTTTAATAATTGTGAGACGAAGTCTGGCTCCGTGCTTGTTATGTATTTTTTTTTCTAGAAATTTTTTATATAATTTTGTTGACAGGACTACTAATCACTAGACATTCAAGTAGTGGTTTTTAATATAATTGTGTCGTTAAATATTGCTCTAATTAGACCATGTGTACTTAGGGCACTGCTGCCTTGGCAATATCAACAAAACTGCCCCAACTACGGCCACCTCCTTGTGACAGAGCCTCGGGCAACTGCAAACCAGCCAATGGATTTCAGATGGGAATTCTGTACCTTGCCTTGTACCTGATTGCTCTCGGGACCGGAGGTCTTAAATCGAGCGTCTCGGGCTTTGGAACCGACCAATTTGACGAGAAAGATGAGAAGGAGAAAGCGCAAATGGACTACTTCTTCCAGAGATTCTTCCTCTTCATCAGCACAGGAACTTTGATGGCTGTCACAGTGCTTGTCTACATACAAGACGAAGTGGACCGGAGCTGGGCATATGGGATTTGTTCGGTTTCGATGTTGATCTCCATTATAGTGTTCTTGTCTGGAACTAGAAGATACAGAAACAAAAGTTGCAAGGGAAGTCCTATAGTTCAGATTTTGCAGGTTATTGTGGCTGCCTTTAGGAAGAGGAATCTGTCAGGCCCTTCCAATGTTTCCTTGTTGTATGAGGACACTCCTGAGGCTTCAAGAATCGCCCACACCGAGCAGTTCCTGTAAAAACCATTAGACCTTTCTCAAAATAGTTAAATTTCTTCATAGTAAGAATTTTACGATGATACACAGTTTTAAACCATGAGATCTCTTCATCCGTTTAAGTTACATTGTAGTTTTTTTTAATATGACCATTAAACACTATATCTTACAAGTAGGTACGTGAAGCAGATGCTAAATGTGGGGTATATGTCCTCCACTCAATTTTTAAAGTTTTAGTTTTTAATTTTGACAAACATTTTACAAAAAAAAAAAAAAAGAAAGAAATGAACGTCTCCTTACTCAATAATTGAAATACGTTGTAAAAAAATTATAATTGTATAATTAATAGTCAAAATATATAACTATACTTGTATATAATATTTTTTATTTTTTAAGAGTATTACCACTTAAAAAAAATCTGGCTTCGCCGCTGCAGTCATACGAGAAGAATTCTCCTTTAAAAGTTTCTATTTTGTTATTCTCTTTCAAAAATGTCTAGTTATGCTTATTTATTGAATTTTTTTTTTTTTTTTTGTGTGGGTAGTTTCTTGGACAAGGCTGCAATAGTGATAGAAGATGATTTTGAGAAAAATGGCAGCACTTGTGCTCCCAACCCATGGAAGCTATGCTCAGTCACAAAAGTGGAGGAAGTGAAGATGGTGATAAGACTACAACCAGTCTGGGCCACCACCATATTGTTTTGGACAACTTATGCACAGATGATCACATTCTCCGTTGAGCAAGCTTCTACCATGCAAAGATCAATTGGAGGTTTCCAAATCCCTGCTGGTTCTCTCACTGTCTTCTTTGTTGCAGCCATTATGATCACTCTTGTTGTTTATGACCGCGCTATTATGCCCCTTTGGAAGAAATGGAAAGGCCAACCAGGTATATTATTAAGACAAGAAATCAGTCAAAATAAATGTCTTTATTTATTTCTAAATATTCATATTTATATCAAACGACGGTTGATAACAATAGTATCTGCTAAAAACATAATCATTAAAATTATACCCTTCATATACGGAACATAACAACATATATTTCACACTTTGCCACTAATTATATAAGTATCAATTACCGATGTAGTTTGATAATAAAAGGTAAGTAATGATTACTTCCAAACGTTGAACTATGTAATTTGAATTTCTATTTTAATATAGTAATAATAATAACAGCAACTATTAGAAAAATTATAATTATAAAAAGGAACTATTTAAAAAATAAAAACAAATCATATTTAAACAGGAACTATACAAAGTTAATTTCCAAATGTTAAACTATATAATTTGAATTTCTATTTCAATATAACAACAACTGTCATAATAATTATAATTATAATTATAAAAATAAAGACAAATCGTATTTAAAAAAGAACTACACAACGATCGACACATATTCTAAGTTAATCATGTTTATGACGAGCCATATTATACTGTCCCATATTCTTACTAAAAAAATCAGTAAAGAAAAATTATACCAATACTCCTCCTCAATAATTAAAATATACAACTATATAAAAATTGAATAAAAAATTATATTTATATTGTTCTTCATAATTACCTCGCAATTGACAAAAAAAAAAAAAAAAAAATTCTAACCCCGTCATTATTACGTAGTCCCAAAAAAACCTATTACTTCACTCACTCGTTTTTATCTGCAACAGGCTTCACCAACCTCCAAAGAATTGCCCTAGGCCTTGTCCTCTCAACCCTAGGGATGGCAGCCGCCGCCCTCTCCGAGATGAAGCGGCTGTCAGTGGCAAAATCTGCCGGCACCAAAACCGCCGCTCTTCCGATAAGCGTCTTCCTCCTGATCCCGCAATTCTTCCTCGTGGGGTCCGGAGAGGCCTTCATCTACACAGGCCAACTAGACTTCTTCATAACACAATCCCCCAAGGGCATGAAAACCATGAGCACCGGCCTCTTCCTGACGACGCTTTCGCTTGGTTTCTTCGTCAGCAGCTTCCTGGTTTCGGTGGTGAAGAAGGTGACAGGAAGTAGGGATGGACAAGGGTGGTTAGCTGATAACATAAATGAAGGAAGGCTTGATTGCTTTTACGGGCTCTTGACTGTTTTGGGAGTGATAAATTTTGCGGCTTATTTGGTTTGTGCAAAGTGGTTCAAACCCAAGAAAGCTAAGCCGGTTGTGCAGATGATTAGTGCCAATATTAATGGAAACGGGACTAATCATGAGAATAACTATGATAAGTGCTAGTGATATATATATATATATATATATATATGTATATATGAATATTGTACATAGGAATATATGTACAAACAATCATTGGTTTGTAGTGTGATTTACTTTTCATGGTCATCTATATCTCTTGTGCAAGCTTTTAAGTTAATGAAGTCTATAATCAGATCTTTGTCTAGTTCCTTTATGTTCTCTTTCTTTCTCGTATTTTGTCTAGTTTCATTAACCACCAAAACAACAAAACAACTATACTAAAAAGGAGGTAAATTGTATTAAAAAAAGGGAGGTAAATAACCTTTTGCACAGGTGAAATTAAGTGGCTGGAATTTTCTGATTAAAATAATAAATAGTCAGGTTTATAAAAATCGGGAATTTATTTGATTCCTACATGACCAAATTTAGTAAATTCAGAATTTTCCAAATTTGTCTTGTTTTAAATTTAGAAAATCCAGACCCCGAAATCAAATTTGACATATCCAGAATTTTGCTGTCTAAAACCCCAAATGGAATAGATTAATCATACACATTTATTTAACATTTATTATTTTTACTTGCATAAATTTATTTTTGCCCTTACAAAAAATAAAAAAAATCGTGTGATTACTAGAAATTATAATGAATAGATTATTTACTACATTAAAAATTTAAAGCATGACTATTTGCTGTAATTTCATTTTGTTATTGTAATAAGAAAAATAAGATTGTCCATGTGATCCGTAGACAAATCAATTTTACTATTGTATCCTCTCCATAAGTAATACGCGTTTCTCCATCTATTGGAATAATAATTAAAAACTTAGAGCATGATTAACAATTTTAATGTCAGACCATATACTTTTGGCCCCGTATATAATATCTGCAATCTTTTTTTTATCATATTATTTGAGATTGTCATCATATCCTCATTAATTTTATTAGCTTTTTTATCCTTAATGATCGCCATCCAAAACCCGAATATTTCGATTTAACATCAATAGTTTTGCCCTATAAATATGGTCTTAAACATTTTTTTTTTAAAATTTCTTTATTTTGTCTATTCTTGTTGTGGATTGATCCAATACATTTACTAAAAATATGTTCAACTCAACTTTACTGAAGCAGTTCTGAAGCATGGTACTCCCTTCTTTCCAGCCATCAAAGTTTCCAATAAATTTTCAGCAACATCAGTTGAACGAATTCCATTAGAGAGTTATTTAATACTGAACACGTGATCAATTTAATTTTTTTTCCCAAAAATTCTTAGCACGCATGCATGAATACGTAGAGATAATAATAATATATATATATATATATGTATGTATATATAGGTATATGTTCTTATAACCACTATCAGAAGCTAGCTGGGTCCTTATATCTCAAGAATAATAACAAAAACCTTCTTATAATTGTAACAGTCCTGAATTTTTAAAATGAGATTAGTTATGTTAAGTTTAATTATTAAGTGTGCCAAATGTGAATTTATTATCAATTTCAGTCATTTAAGATTTTATTGCAATTGTTATATTTGAAAATTTGATTTTCAGTTTTAAAATATCAAATGACATTTTCACACCACATTGTCTCCATATTTATAAAAATGGCCTTGAGCCTTTTATTTTATTTTCTCTCTCTCTTTCTCTTGCTCTCTCCACGCTAGCCCCCTCTCTCTCTCATTCTCTTTGCAAAATTTCAATTTCAAGCTCCATTTTCGCTAATTTGAAGCTGAGAAAGAAGTTCAATATACAAAATTTTCTTCAAAAACGTTCAAATTTGAGGGTAGCTCTTTCTTTTTTTCAAATTTCAAAGTTTTGGTTAAGGGTTTTAAAGTATGATTTTGTGCTACAATTTGGAGAAAACGATTTCTAATTGTTTTAAACCAAATTTCTATGTTTTACGAATGATTTTTATGCATTAGAAACTATTTTGGAATAAAAAAGATTGATTTAAAGTCGGATTGAAATTTGGGTTTTCAAAGTAAGGCATGCTGCTCATGACAGCACAATCAACTGCGTGCAAGGTAGTGCGGTCGACCGCACTGCATAAGTTCACTAAGCCAAACTTATATAATCGGCAGGCCGAATTATGGAGGTTCAGTAGTTCGAACTCCATTTTTCGGTAGGTTGACTGAGCACCATGAAATTGTATTTTTACTTTCGGTTTTCAATGTTTAATGATTTAGAAATTTTCAAAAAGGATTATAATATGATGTTATGATTATTTTGAGTCAAAAGGCACACTAATAATTAAACTAACATAATGATATTTGTTAAATGTGATTTCTGATTTTAAATGTAGTTTTAAATTTTTTGAACGTATATGGAGCATACGTTGAATTTTATTTAGAGCTTACATTATTGGAATTTCAAATGAGGTAGGATATTCCTATCCCTTTCTTTGGCAGCCCTTTTTAAATTGTTTTGGCCAAATGCTTGACCTTTTGAATGATTGTTGAAAATAATTTCTGCCTTTGATTTTAAAGAATTATATTTTGATAGCCTTTCGGATTTTCAAAACCTGTACGGTGATATTTTATTAAGTTTCCTTACAAGTAAGCATTTATTGCTTTTGTCAAAAATTTTGATATTCGTTTTAGAAAGCCTAAATTGCAAACAATATTTTATATGTAACTATTATTTTTCAATAACTTATTTTTAAATAATTATCCTATTGAGCCTTTCACTCATTTTTTTTTTAAATCCCCCTTCCAAGTTTGAAGAGGAGGAAGGTCCTAAGATCGAAACCTAACACTATGGGTAGAAATGATATTTTCTCTAGAATTGTGGTATGATGCGTGTACTGTAAGACTTGTCCTGTTCCGACGTTGATGTCGTGTCATCTTTGTGAGTTTTTATATTTTTAATTTATTTCAAAGATGATGATTTATGATAGTTTTCAATAGTCTTGTATTACTATTATTATTATTTGTATTTTATTTACTTACCTACCTTTGTGGTAAACATCCGCGTGATGGCAAATTATAATAACGTCTCGGCTATCCACTTTCGTGGCATCCACATGACGGTGATCGTCAATGATATTTATTTATTTTCTATATATATTTATTTACCTCATTTAATCTGCCTTATTGACCTTATAATTTCAACTTTTGTACCTAAAACTTACTGACCCTCACCCTGGGGCTTCACGAAATATTATATTCCATCTTTTATTTTTAGAAATGCTTAACATGATTTCTTATAAGGTTTCTACCATAATTTGTAAAAGGTAGGGGATAATTTATACATGATTTGCAACGTGATGCGTAGCTCCCCTAGAAACATATGCATTTGATAATATCTTTTTAACTATATAGTTCCAACTGCTAGCTCTTATATGCTATAGTATAAAGTAAAAAGAGGCTATGGTGTCAAGCTTTCAATGCTATAATAAATTAGTTTGACTTTTAGTTCTAACTACGTTGCCAAAAGTATTAAGCAAAATACAATGTTTTGATACAATATGAGGGAGGTTTTTGTTATTGACCTTATGTTCGATAAGGCTCATAAATGCTAAAGTCTAAACAGCTTCTTCGTTTGACAATATCATTCCAACTATATAGTTTCAATTGCTACAGAATAAAATTCTCACAAGTTATTATGTAAAACAAAAGTAGGCTACAATAAAAAGCTCTCACATGCTATAGTAAATTTGTTCTAACTATATTATCAAATGCACTCATAAAAGAAAATAATATTCTGGCTAGCAAAGTTTGATCAAGACAGGCCATATTTCTTGATGCTATCATGACTATTTTACGAGAAAATATAAAAGACAGTCACAAGACTAATTCGGGGGCTTTATCCTCTCTCTTTTCTCTTCTTCTACCTTTTCTTTTGAAAAATCCTTTTCATTCTTACAAGGTTATAACC
Source organism: Artocarpus hirsutus (assembly GCA_946598075.1). Taxonomy (NCBI): domain Eukaryota; kingdom Viridiplantae; phylum Streptophyta; class Magnoliopsida; order Rosales; family Moraceae; genus Artocarpus; species Artocarpus hirsutus. The sequence goes on from CAMOHE010043183.1 coordinate 20,304, forward strand.
CTGCAACTCGTAAAACTGTATGTCATAGTCTAGTATATAATGTACGTTTTATATTAGACCCCACTGTTTTCTTACTAATAGGCTTATAACCTTACATGGTTAAATAGAATTGCTCTTTTCTTTTTCCATGAAAAGACAAGGAGATGTGATAATTGATTAGCTAGGCTCGTAATTAATGAAATCACAGGCCTTTACAGTGCAACCATCCATTTAGTTTCAAGAATTTCATGATCTGATATGCAAGCATACATGATCTTTTTATCAGCATCACCAAATTTGCCGTTCCATCCAACAATATAGATACATATATCTATATATACATATATAATCATGCATATACAGTATATTGAAGTAACCCTTCTTCTATTCAAAAGCTTTTTCCAACTCTAATTATTCAAAAGTCAATGCATTGGGTATCATCAGGTTTTTCCTCATGCATAGGTCGTATTTATTCTTTATTTAAACAGACAAAAAAAAAAAAAAACCTATTAATTATAAGGTTTCAACTAGATAATATAGATCTTCAAATTAATTTGACTTTTGAAGAGTCTCCAAAAAAAAAGAGGGGCTTGGGGACCACAGGCACGGATAATACCTCCTGTATTTTGCCAATTATTTGGAAGGGAATAAAAATTTTCCCATATGACCAAACAACTACAAACCCTTTTGGTTTTCAGGTGAAATTTAGACCATTGAAGAAAAAAGCAATGGTAATTACACGAAATGAAAAGAAGGGTTTAGGAGATGTAGAATGCCTCCGAGAATATTCCAGTTTTGTGTTCATTTTTGTTTATGTGTTGTGTGTGTGAAATTAGCTTTCATTTCGTGATCTTCTGCTAAAGTAAGAACTTTTCCCAACCGCCCAGATTCTAAACCAAAGGTCCTAATTTGACACAGATTCTACGATGAGACATAGGCCACTATGCATTATAAATAGATCATCATCATTATCATGATCAGGGAATTGATATATGTCATGACTTTCTTATAATGTCGCAATTTATGGTTCTTGAGCATTCAAAGGATCAGTTCTGGATAACTAATCAATTTGAGTGGACTTACTTTAATTCCTCTGAGTTGATGATTTGATTTCAGCTCAGCCATTTGGCTTCCATGCTTACCCTCTTTTGTTTAGGGATTGGGGGTGAATGGCCATTTTTAAGATAAATGAAGAAGATTTTTAAAATTAGGCGTTGGTAGAGCCAGCTTATGATAAGTGAGAGCACGTGCCCCCACTCATTTTTTGAAATTTATATTTGTACTCTTTTTTTAGTTTAAGATTTTAGTTATACTCCTATTTTGAAAGAAAATTATAACCATGCTCCTATAGAATAATAGAAAAATATTGTTGTACTCTCATGAAATAATTAAAATAAATAGTTGCATCCCATAAAATAATTTAAATATGTTGTTATGTTCCTATTTTACGAGAAAAATTATAATCATGTACCACCCAATAATTGAAATCTATGATTATATCTTTATTCAATAAAAATACTATTTCTAATTAATTTTATGCTGCCCCCACTGAGAAAACTTCTGGCTTTGCCACTAAAACTAAGGAAATGATTTTTTTCAAAATTATTAATTAATGATGTATTGATGTTAATCACTATGTTTTAATCTTAATAAGTGATATTAATTTGATGGTTTATTCTAATTAACCAATATTATTAGTTAATTATTAACTAATTTCACTCAATAATTTATCAGTTTATTAATAACAAACTGTTAATATATCAATAATCAACTATAGTTAATTATTGATGCACTGACGTTAATCAGTAAATGTACTAATGTTAAAAAAAAGGTCATTTTCTTCATCTTAAAAAATTTGGTCTTTTTCTTTAAAAAAAAGTTTGGCCATGTATTTTAAAAGATGACCAAAATAAGTCATTTGTCTTATTTCTCTTTTATTGATTTATGAGTTTATAATTTTGTTTTTAAATTTTCTAAAAAGAGAGATATAAGTTATGGTGAGAGATATAAGTCATTTACTTTAAAGAATGATCAGAACTCGAAACTAAGCTGAGGGGCAAAAAAACTAGAAGATTTAAAACATCAAACGAAAATTATACAAAGTAACTTTTTTAAAACTTAGAAAGTAAAATAACCTTTTTTTAACAATATTTAAAGTAAATAACATATATACGGGGTAAATAATTTATTTACTCTTAATAATAAATATATTATTTACTTCAAATATTTTAAACCAATCATTTACTTTTTTAAGTTTTAAAAAACTTGTCATGTACCTCTTTCTCTCTTAAAAAAGGAACAAATAAATTAGATGCAATCCTCACATAACCAACAATTAAAGAGAAGAGGGGCAATAAAGTGAGCAATAGATAGTGAAAAGAGAAAAATAGTGAGGGGGAGATAAAAAGAGGAAAAGGAACAAAAAGGGGAAGGTTTTTGATCTTATATAAGACGATCAAAGAGGCAAAACGATGTCTTTATTACTGTTGATTCTTAGTTTGGTCTCTTTAAGGTCCTTCAATATACCTATTTGTTGAAACCTAAACTTTTCTTTTTGATGCTATGGTGAGAAATCCATCTTGTTCAAGATGATTATTGTTGTCTTGTCAAAAATACTGTAATTTCTTGATGTTGTGAGCCTAGTTTTATTAAAAGAGAAACTTTGTGTTGAGATTAGTGCTTTTAAAGCATTTCGTTTTGTTCCTTTTAGACATTATGAGAACTAAATTGTAGCATCATTAAAAAATAAAGTTACTTTCCTTTCTCCTTGATATATGTGGTTATATATACATACAAATACTATAAAGGATCCAAAACTCATTAATGGTCTATACTTATGTATTATGAAGAGATCATATACTAAAAATATGATTTTTATTGGACTTAGTATAAAACATGGGTTCATAATCGGTAGATAAATATGGGCATTTTATCTTGATAAATATTTTGGTGTTATTTATTGCTAAATGATAGAACGATCTTATCTTGATAGTAGAAATGTTAATAATTACTGAGTAGAGAAAATAGTATGTTTGGAATCCATTAGACTAGCTACTAAGATAGAGTTGTGATTCTTATGTAATTTTGCGTTAAGAACCTCATAAATGTCGAAATTGCCAAAATAAAGGTAAAACAATGGTTTACATATCGAGACGGGTTTTAACCAGCGTATGTACTTTTATAGGTAGAGGGGGGAAACGTAAAATGATATTCCCAATATAGAAACTTTGTAAAACTGTAATGGACCTATTATTGGCCCAAGAACCTAGAGACAAGACTAGACATCCTAAATGGGCCAATGTTAATTAGGTGCAAGAGCAATTCCGTGCTTCCAAACCTATGAGTAAGAACCAAAATATGGGATAAGGATACCAATGATAATCTAGATGGTCGGTTGGGTACACTAAGCCCTACTATGTATAAGAAGGGAAACAAGAAAATTACACCTTATACTACACTTTTCAAAGTTGTCTTTATTAATGCCATACTCAGAAAAATTAATACTACATTATCATTTATATTTCATGTTAAATTGTGCCACAAATAAATATGTGTAGCATTTATAAAAAGTAAATTTTAAAAAAGAGCATTTATGAAAATTTCCCAAGGGAAATTATAGCGTATATCCCAACTTTTATAACTAAGAAAATTAAATAGCCTATTTATCATTAATGAGATGATAATAACCCATTTTTTATTTCAAAGGTATTAATTTTACCATTTAATCCTTAATAACATTTACTTTTTCTCTTCTTCACACTACATCTAACATAATATTAATATAATATAACCTAATATAATTCAATAAAATCCAACATACTACAATCTAATTAAATACAAGTCTTTGATAACAAACTAATTGTAACATTACAAAACACTATAGCTCCTAAACTTTTTTAAATTTAGACATAAATAAATGTCATAAGTAGATAATGTTGCTTTTTTTAATTGAGCTAAGCTTCTTTTTTTTTCAAACATATAAAATTTAGACACAATACCATAGACATATATGTTTATGTATTTATTAAAATTTTTTATATATGTACATACAATATATATAATTTGGATTTACGGATTACACAGATTAAGAGATACTTAATCTTAATCTAATCTATACATATTGGATTGGGATATCTCTAATACAAAACCAATCTATATTTTGCATAATCTAATCTAATACGACATATTAGATTTGAACGAACCAGCAAATTCCACAAATATCCCTACCTTTATGTATCTGCACTCTGCTTGGGGTCAGGCCACTAGTCAACCCTCCGATCTTCAATGCTATGTCTCTTCCTTCTAATTGTTGCATGTGTGAGCACAACTCAATAAACAACTCATCGCAGACTCTCTTCTAATTTGCTCACTCTAAAAAAAGCACCAAAAGCTCTCTTTTTCTAACTTTTTATAAATGAGGAGGAGAGGCATATATTTATAGAGTATATAGGAAGAGTTAGAATTCTATCAGGATTAGGAGAAGATTTTTCTCTCTCCTCCCTTGATCTACATGCCAATCACTATGAAGATCCTATTATTGTGCATGCCTATCACTATCAAAACAGGATTTGAATCCGAACCAATAACAGTATAGGCTTATGTGATTATCTACAGTATTCTAGATAATTCCTTTTCAAATAATTCTATTTAAATTAGATTACAATTATTCTAGATAATTATGTAATTTAAATAATTATGAATAATTATCCTATATTCAAATTAGATACAATTATGATAAAAATTAATTATCACAGATTCCCAACAATTAAATTTGAATAAATATTATCTTGAAATAAATTAATTAACCAATTTCTAGGTCTACCCCTCTGGTTGGCACCCACAGTCCTTTTGGCTGGGCCGGGCGACACATATAGTCCAATTAGACTGTTGGGCCTGCACACAGATAAGTCCAGTAACCCATCTAGTGTAACCTTCTGTATTACATGTGGTAAACTACATTCTACACAACTAGTCAAGGAATTTGTGAGCTAGCATTGAGACCCAATGGACAAATATTATCAAGGTCTAATAATAACAAATAAATTAATCCTCAATTAATTATCTATTTAATTATTAACTTTAATGTTACTCTACTAAAGAGCCAAAGCTGCACTATTGATAATATATCATATTACGAGACTTTAATAATTAGTCTTATCTATGACCTCTCATGCATATGTGTATCCCTATAGATTATCTATAATCGGATGAAGGACTTAGTTCTATTTTGCCTTTCGATTATTTTATCTCAAAGTTTCATTATTTCGCTTATTTGAAAAATTCCATTTATAACAGATAGAAAATCATCCGATTACTACAAGTATCTAGATGACCAAGGTCTTGTTCTTTAACAAATTCCCAAATAATGCCTTTATGAGAATAACGTTAACTTTCTGTTAGAGAGCTATAGATTCTGTGTCTATGGATTATCCTCCCATCGAATATTGTTTGTATCTCCAACATACCGACAATAGAGCCTTCATTCATCGAAACTCCTGCATTTGGCATATCAAAAGATACAAGCTATACATTTAAAGTCATGAATCTACTTTAGAATTAAGATCGCACATAGGTGATTGTCAAAGTAAATTGATTTAAAACAAAAGGAATTATTATTAAATCAACTACACTTTAGGTCCAGTACGGTAGGTGACCACCATTAGGTTTACGACACCAATGTGTCTACCAATAAGTCAATTTGCTCCGACAGCCTAGATAAATTGTTTCCCCAATAAGACTAAGATCCCCATTACAATCTTATCATGTATAAAGTGCCCAGCTAAATACATAGACTGTATACTATATAATTTAGACTATTTATTTTAGTCTAGTACTATATAATTTAGACTATTTATCTTAGTCTAGTATCTATATCGCATATAAACTCTATATATGCCCGATCCCAAGATTTGGTTATAATAGTCATGGAACACACATTTACTTAACGCTTAAACATAATAGTGAAAGTAATATGAGGACCATTATTAACAAATGAAATATTCGCATTATTATTTATTTATTTTTTAATCCAAAATGTCATTAATTACAAATAAAGTATTTGTTTCGTAGGACACCAATCCTAACAATATTGTCATCCTCAGAAGAAAGAAAAAGAGAGAAAGATAGATTTTTTTTTATTTGGGAAATAGAAACAAATTTGAAATTGAAAGAAGGCAAGAGAAGTTGTTTTTTAGTATGGTTTTTTTTTTTTTTATCAAAATAAAAATGTCAATTAATAAATTAAATTAAAAATAATTGTAAAAGGTGCAGGAAAAAAAAAAGGGGCAATATTGATAAACAACGTTCACAAGTGTAAATTTCTCAAAAATAAACTTGGATCATACCTCGTGCGTGCTCGCAGAAAACCGTGTCCACTATCCACGCCCAACATCTAGTCAAATTTTGACCGAACCCTCACATATGAGCTTCACGGAGTGCCCCAAAATATTACGTTGCTCAATAAAAAAAAGTATTCCAGCTCGTCTACCAAAAAGGAATTGTACAAACCAGATCACGGTGTGCCCCTATAATTATTAATTCAATGTCACAAGTTTCTGTATAAATTTCATAAAATAAAATAAAATAATGTCGCATGATAATATATAATATCATGCTTTGTTGGAGATTTCATATATAAATGGTGACTCATGCCAAGAATTTCCTTGCGAATTTCTACAAAAAAAATTATTGGGTTTAGTGAACAGTCAACAAAGGGCTGCTAATACAATTGAGGGAGATGCGGAAGTGAAGTTGGAGAAAGGAGAGCTGAATGATGCTGCGAAATTATGGCCGAAACTGAAACAATTGGGGGAGGAAGCAGATTGCATAGAAGATGTGATTTGTTAAGAACAAAAACATATAAAATTTAAGTGAAAACTTAAAACGAAAAAAATCACGGACAGAGGAGATAAAAAATCACTAAACTTGTAAAAAATACAATGGAAGCACTAGAAGGCTCAAATTCACTAATCATCAAACCCTAACGCAAT
>CAMOHE010043184.1:0-11319 GCA_946598075.1 Artocarpus hirsutus
CCATGCAGGTTTAATGTGGTAAGAATAAAACCTTAAGGTGAGTAATGGTTTTCCCTACTGAGCATGTTGTCGCTCATCCCTGTTATATTCATCTTTTCAGGATTCACTAAGTATGAGGTGGCTACAAGAAAAATAGTTGGAGAAGCTATGTAGCTATATTACGTTGAGATTGCTTTGAATGCAACGAATGATCTTCATGATAATGTAAGCATCGATTGTTATTTTCTGTGACTGTATTAAGATTTGTTGAGGGTTGAAATGATGATGATGACAGTTGTATATTATTAAAACTTAAGGTGCTACATTAAACTGTGGTTTATTTATTTGATTATGTTTTTATTTTAATTTGAGAGTTTTATTTAAGTCCCGGGTAAATTACTTTAATGATTTATATTTATTTTCTAATCTCTATTTTATTTAATAAAAACTGTTAACCCCCATTTAGGGGCGTTACAATGCCACTTTGTTAAAAATTGTGCTTATTTATGTTACATTTAAAAAAATTTATACTACACCATCATTCATATTATATAAAAGTTATGTCACAAATAAACAGACGTTGTATTTATAAGAAATAAATTTTAAAAAATTACCTTTATAAAAACTCCTCTTTTTCAAATATATCCGATGTTATCTTCAATTGGTATCACATTATACATAAAATCTGTTTTAAATCGTACCATAAACTGCAATTTTAAAAGTTGTTCTCACAGAGAATAATCTTACATATTTCCAACAGATAAGCGATAGGTATCGTTCGTATATTTAATTTAAGACGCTATATCTTATTTGAATATATGTATTCGTAATGAAAAACTTTATTTAATGACTATACATTTCCATCAAAACATATATAAAATTATGTAAAAATGGATTATTAGTTTGAAAGACATGTGGCACTTCATTACCAATATTTAGTTGGAACTCAATATTTTTTTTAACGCAGTAAAAGCTATAGCGATGCTTTATTTATTTACTTATTTGTTTTTAAGACGATTATGTTAATGCTTAAACAAAAATCAGGTTCTGTAAAATGAAAAGTAACTTATGATTAGTAACGTGCAATCGATAAACCGCATTAAATCGCACTTTTTTTTAACTTAATACACTATACTATTTATTTACATTATGAATATCCTAATTACCTTAATTGTATTAAAACGTGCTATTTATTCAAAAAAAATTCAAGAAAATGCCACTTACCTTCATTCCCTCTCACCCAAGGATGTAGAGTGGCAATTTATTATTATTTTTTTAAATGATTGTATATTGGCATTATAACTTGAAAGGGTAGTGAAAATTATTAGTTAGAACCATTTTTATTTTGATATGTATGAGCTTTATACTATAATAATTTTTTTATTATTATTATAGTATATAAAATTTTTATATTGTTTATAATTAAGAAAATGGTAAGAACTATTCTTGCTAAATACAAAGTTAAATGTTCCCTCAGATCTTCCCAGTCTGAATGACAGGGAAATAATGAAGCCAACTCGCATGCTTATAATGACATAATAAACTACTGAACCACCTTACTGACAACGTACGTTGAATGTTTTATTTTATTAACGAAAGACAATAACGGAGTCTGCCAAGAAAAGGCCAAAACCTAATTGCCTGCACTCGAAAGAATTTTAATCCAATGTTTATCAAATGCAAATATAACTGTTTTATTATGGGCCCAAAGGAACGTGGTCATCGAGCAAAATATATAACAGGTGTGTTTATAATGGAAACCCATCAATTACAACTCAGTTTAGGGGTGTACAAAAACCGCCCCGCAACCACCGGCCCCCCGCACCCGTGCTTGACCCGCCCGAAAAAAAAGATTCTATGTCAGTAACCCGCCCATTGACGGGTTCAACCCGCCCGCCTGCATATGTTGGCGGGCAGGTACGGTTTAAAATTTTAGGGGGCGGGTTCAAACCGAACCCGCCCGCCTAATTCTTTTAAAAAAAAAAAAATCTAATCTAAACTCCTTCTCCAAGCATTTTTATTTTACCCTAAACTAAACAATTGATTTATGGTTTTCACCCTCAAATTTTTCCCCTTTCTTCGATTCACAGCCAAACTTCCTTCCTAATATATTATTATTACTATTATGTTTGTGATCAAACTTCGAAGTCATCTTTCGTTCAAGTCTTTGATCTGTACTGCTTGTGTTTAAAACTAACATCTGCACACTTCATTCCTCATCTTTATAGTTTGCTCTCCATTAACTGTAATTGCTTTCAGTTTTACTATTGTTATTTCCCAAAAAATAGTATTACGATTTACTTTTCATTTTTAGCTTATCTTTTGCTTCGACCTTGTGTTTTTTGTTGTCCTTTAGACTTCATCGTGTACCTGTTTCATTACTATTTTTATTTTTACCAACAATTTTCTTTTAGATCACTTCCTCTTCTTCTTCTCTTTTTTATTTTTTATTTTTTATTTTATTTGCCTTTTTGGTAAATTGTGAGAGTGGATATATTACTGGGATTAAAGATTCTTCATATCTTATTCCTTTGAATTACTTCTATAAATTGTCACTGCCTTTAGGGAATATGGTCATTATCTTTAAGCATCAAACTTGGTTGTTGTTGGGAATGCTTCATACATTATCATCTTATGTTTTCTACAAATTTTCTTCACTTTTTTTTAATAAAAAAAAGCTCAAAAAATTACATTGTGCATTAGAATAAACCCAAACCGACGCACCCGCCCACACCCGCCCGCCGCCAAACCGAAACCGCCCGCCATTCCACGGGCGGCCTATGGGTTGGTTAATCGCCAACCCGCTATTTAAAAAAACCGACCCGCACCCGTCCAAAAACCGACAACCCGCCCATTGTTCACCTCTAACTTAGTTACAGTTCTTATGCTTAAAACATTAATTACAAACATAAGATATAAAGTTATGCAAACGCTATATATGGTGAACAAACAAATTTGTATAAGATCTTTATTTTTAAAGAAAAAAGAGGAAAATACACTTTCATAGCTTTATTAACCAAATTCAAGCGAAATCAAATCAATCATACGATACCGACTTTTTCAAGTTAAATAAAAGCAGCCATTTGAAGAAGTTTTACACCCAAATATCAATTCAAAAAGCAAAAAAAAAATTTCTAAATTCTAAAATCCAAAACCGCCAAACAGTGTCACAAACTTTGCAAGCTAATGGCTGTGGTGTTAACTTTTAGTGATATATAGCCTGGAGGCATTTGTCACTGCTGCAAACTTTCATACTCTCTATTTGGCAAATTGCCAATAACCTCATATATTATAGTGTAAAACAAAAGGTTGTTACAGCATAAAGCTTTTATTTGTAATAATTTTTTAGCTAATTTTTTTAGTTTAAGTTGGTTCATCAAACACCCTATAACCAATACAAAAACAATCTTTGCAAAATTACAGCTAGCATCTTATTAAAAAAAAAAAAAAAATCTTCAGAGTTAATTGATGGCGCTAGCTAGTTGAGTCCAGAGACTTCCACAAAGAAGGCCTGAGGCCATCATCAAAAAGAATATGGGTTGTGTTCAGATTTTCCACTTTGTTCTTGGTAGTTCAACAATTCCGGCACTTAAACTGAACAACTTACTTCAATAACTGTTATGTTTATTTTAATCTTGTTTTATAGCCCAAAAAAAGTTAATATATAGGTTTGTTTGTTTGTTTTGAAGTTAAAATGATTAAAACTATGTAGCATAAAGTGTGAAATTACCATTAGATTATATATGTATAGTTCATAATATTATGCATAAACTAGAATTAAAGACATAAGGGTTTTTTTTTTTTTTTTGGTTGGGGGTGTAAATAAAAAGGCATAATTTTTTTAAAAAATAAAGGGCCTTTTTCGATAAGGATAATATTAATAAGGCATATTTTTTACCAGTAAATTTAGTCAAAATCATATTTTAACGGCTAGAATACAGTATTATTGATAAGTTATTTTTTCGGTTCTTAGTTTAATTGCCAATGATAAAAGGCATAAGTTGGTGCTTGTGCTTGGACGCCCTTTGACATGTTGGAGAATCAATAATAGGAATCGAGGGACCCAAAGCTTCCAAACTGTGAAAACTTCATGATCACATGGGCTGGTTGTCGTTAGGGTGACCGATCGACTGCCAGCTATCCAGGTTGTTGATATGTTTTAGCTTTTGGAAGCACATAACGCAGTTTTAGACTTTTTTTAGTATTTTTTATCAACCTTATTATTGCTTTTGAAATAAATTATTACTATTTATGCCGCAATGTTGATTTGTGAAAATTCAAAACTCATTATTACTTGTCTTAATGCAATTCGGTTGAAATCATCACTAAAATTTATGATCACAACGTCGATTTTGGCACCCTTGAAAAGCTACACCATATGTCGTTTCAGCTGTCGCTTAAACTGCTGTCCTTTTTAAGTTTTAGCTTTTTAGAAGGATTTTAAAAAGTAACCTTTTCAAAAAAAAATTATTTGATCAATGGTTTTTTTTTTTTTTGTCAATTTTTGACACTAAAAAAAGATTTTTTAGGCATCAAAACTGTTTTATTTTTTTTCTTCATGTTGAGGTTCTTTATTTTGCTACAGTCATTTTTTTTATTTTTTTGAAAAAAAATAAGGCAGCTGATCTATTTAAAAAAGCTTGTTTTTTTGGTGAAAAAAAAAGAGATAAACAGTGTTTGTTTGGCCTTTTTATTAAATTTTGCCATTTAGCTTATGTTATTGTCTTTGTCGTTTGTTAATTTATGACGTCGTTTATCGTAAACACTAAATTTAGACCCTGTTCATTTTGAGAGGTCGGACTTAGATATTGAGCTGAAGAAAGAAAGCATCAAGCTCCCCAAAGTTCCATTTCCAAGTTTGAACTCTCAAAATGAAGGAAACAATCTAAATCCACTCTTTACAACAAAACGACATCAGAACTTTAAAAACACAGAAAATAAGCTAAGCCAAAAGAAACGACAGACAGCTGATAGCCAAACCAACACCACCAAACGACATGTTGTATATCAGCCCCAAAAAGTCACTTAAAAAAAAGGAAAGAAAGAAGGACGAAACTCCATACTGCATAACACTAAATTACAACCAGAATACACATACAATATTAATAAGTACAAACATTTTGCAAGAATGACTCAAAGACTAATAGACACCCACATATTCTTGTTTTGCTAAGTTGTACTCTAATCTTTTTCGCCATCGAAGCCCCGACCCGATTGACGATCATCATAGGCCATGGATTGCTTGGTGTAAATGCGGTGTCGTCTTTCCCTGGCGTAGATGATCCAGAAGATGAGGGACATCATAACAGCCGTGGAAACCATGGCCAGCCCAATGTAGACCCATTTGCTGTACCGTCGTAGATCAGGGCAGTGTTGGGTGTATATTTGGGCGAAAGTCTCCCTGGCGAACGTGCAGTCTTGTAGCTCTACTAGGAAAGGACTGTAGTTTTGTAGCGCAATGCTCATGGTCACTCCACTGCTCATTTGGCTGTAGAAGTTTGGCGTCAAACGACCTGTCGTCGTGCATATACCGTTGCCTGCCACCTGGCACACATACGCTGCCCATACCTGTATAGGAACAAAAAGGAAAATGATATATGTTCAAAGGTCTCGAATAATTTTGCTACAACGTTTTCTCTTACAAAAATTAAATTATATTCAAATTTTCTGTTCAAATCTATGAATCAAAGAAGCACTTAAAAAACCGAGACAAAATAGTAATATCAATATGAATTTTATTTTCACACGTTTTTATATTTTCATGATTTGTATTATTGATCTACGTGAAAATATGGTGGTCGCTCATGTTTGTATATTCCCTCGTAGGCATGCTATTGCTAATCGACGTGTTTGATGTCATGTCCATTCTTGAGAGGGAAGAAAAAAAAATAAAAGGTAGAGGTATAAATTATCAATGCCAACTAGAGAAAATATGCATTCATGATAACATTTTTTCATGATAATAATCGATGCTAAATTGCTAATCAAAGTATACGATGTCATACTAGTCTTGGGAATAAAAAAAAAAAATACTTATAATAGGTAGAAGTAGAACTAACTTAATGGTCTTTGCATAACTAGTTCATTTTGGATGGGACTAAATTAGTGGAGCTAATCTGAATTTATAGAACTTTTTGGTGAGGCAGGGGAACTTCTCACATAAAATTACACAACCAAGTATTCTCTTAGGATTAGCCAGTCAATAAGGCATCTAAGTTCTTTGCAGTCTAGCTCATTTTATACAAGTCGAGCAGGCAAACTTTCTGAATTTTTAAGCTATGAAAGGCGAATCCTTTAGCTTTTGCAGTATAACATAATATTTCATCCAAGGTTTTTCCATGTATCTTATTAAGGCTAAGTTCTACTCAGTTTACCTCTGTAGCATTATACAAGTCCACTTCACCAGCGGTGCAAACTCGATCAGTCAAGTCATGGTGGAAGGGATTGCAGAGGATTGGGACCAATGGACCAGACTGGTTGAAGTAAAACGGAACAAATTGTGGGGCGAAATTGATGTTTGACACGTTGGTGATGACCTCGTTGATCAGCTCGACTATCTGCAACGTAACTTCCTTGCTTCGCAGTAATGTTTCTTCTGCCATTGTCTTGTCTGCACAGGGCATGATTTCATCCAAGGCTGTGTGAGCAGTGGGGCTCAGCACCCATTGGTTCATTGCGACACAAGTATCCCCTGCCACACTAGTGTATATTTTAAAGAAAGACGCCTCAATCAGTCACATAGAAATGGTGAACTCTCAGGGAAACTAACCAAGTGTATATACATACACATATAGATATACATACAGGGGGAAGTGGATTATTGCAAACTTACAATATTAACAAAGGCTAATCTCATTTTTAGTCCCTGAACTTAATAGAGAATTCTATTTTGGTCCTTGACATGCAAAACCTTATAATTTCCTAATCTATAAAATCGTCCCAATAAAGTCCTTCCTTTAAGAATCCGCTAAAAAGTGAATAAAAATGGCATGTAACGGGACTCACCCTTTAGTTAGTGGACCAAAAATGAGATTAACCATATTAATTAAAAATAAATAAAAAAAACACCCTTACTTATGGAGAATAAGGAATGTGCCACACAGAATAAATGTTCCAGCAACAAGAATCCATCCAGTGATCACAAGGCTGAAACAATTGTATGAATCAAATAACAAGAGAAAAGTATAGCAAAAACAATTTAGAGAAAGAAACAACAAGATATTGGCATTTTGTTCCTACTCACATGTACAAAAGAGGCTGCATCCCAAAAAGTGAAAATACTGGCCAAAACAATATTCAGATTTCATAAATGAGAAAAACTCCAAACAAACTTCAAATGAATCATCTGAAGTATATCAAAGGTGCTTACAAAGTCCTAGAAATATCAATACAAGCATGATGGCCGCTATTATGATGAGCGCCAATCTCCTGAATGAGCATAATAAACATATCAATATTGTAATCAAATTGAGTATCAAATTAAGAGAAACACAAATGAATGAAGCTTCATAGTCCTTGACTTACACAGAATCTAAAAATTCCCTTATGTCATCTGCATTCTCTGCTGTTTTGTCTGCGACATTGCTTGCAGAAGAATTGATCTTTGTTTGGATCTGGTCAATATCAGTCTGAACATTGGAAGGTAGAAAGACCTGGTCCACTCCAAGCTGCTTCGCTTGAGAAAGATAATCTGACACATTCCTTAGTTGCCCAACTGTAAAATCCGCTTGACTTACGACATAGTCCAATGTTCTCGTTGTACTATGATGAAACTTATCCTGACCGGCGTATAACACAATACATCCAGCGCTGAAACCGCATCATTACATATTGAGAATCATCCAAACATATGAAGAGACTCAAAAGTGATAAGAGAAAGAGAGTGAGGAGAGAGATGTACATTGCTGCAATGGAGAAGAGAATGAGGAAAATAAGAGAGAGTGTGTAAGCTGTCCGAGAATAGCCATAAGACCGTCTTTTACAACAGAAGTGGCAAAGGCAGATGAGCAATAAGCACAATCCAAAGGCCACAAACCAGATGGCAGCAATGGCAAACAATGGGACTGCAGTGAAACCAACAGACTACACCAAAAAGGAGATTTTGAGATGAGAAAAGGAAACAAACAGATTAAAACTGAACACTAATTGAAAAGTTAACAAGTGCAGAGAAGTAAGACTGCATGCCAGATGAGAGTTTTTCAAAAGATCACTTCAACCACCTAGCTGAAATGAAATACTAATGGTGAATTACGAAATAGTATACTACGAATGAGTTCGAGGCAATTGCCATAAAGGTTAAAACGACAGGGAAGGATTTAGCTAATGTACTTTGTTTCATGGCTTTTCTATCAGTTTGCTATTTTGATGAAGATAACGTGGAATCAATTGTCTAGAGGATTTATGTTTGAAAAACATTTCAAGAAAAATCACAACTTGGTAAGCAGCTTTGGAGATTACAATCCATAATCCGTTATCATCAAGAATGCCCTTCTTTCAATAATCTCACATGCTTTTTGCTACTGATTAATGGAAGTTGCTAAATTCGGTCTAACTACCTCAACTACCAGCATTGCAGTGATAGACCAAAATTAATAGGCTCTCAAGCAAAAAACTTAGTCCTAGTTCAGCTGAAATTTAATTTAAGAAAGACATGCTGACTATTTTAGATGGCACATAACATAAGAATGGGCAATGTACATACCGCCCAATAATGGCGTTCACTGATATTCCATCCTCCAATATACTTTTTGAAGCCATTAAGAGGGTCTTTCCTCTGTGTTCTCTCCGCAGCTAAAACAAGTGAATAGTATTGAATAGGTTGCAAATCAGGTCCCTCCACAAAAGACATTTTGGTCCCCCACATATTATAACCCAAATAATCATGTTGCTTCTCTGATAATTGCCACCCTAAAGAAAAAGCCCAGAAAGAGGAAAAAAAATTATGTCAAGAGGAAAGCACTTGAAAACCCCATTTAAAGTAAAGCAGAAAATTTTCCAGAAAATATGAAACATTAACAAATGAAGAAGGTTTTAAGCTAAAATTTTGTACATTTGTTGGTTTTCCTGGGAGACTAAAAGAACATTGTCCAAAGTGAAGAAAATGTGAGGGTGAGTTGAGAATGTTATACCTGAAGATGGAGTGGGTGATGTTTGTGGGGCGTGTGGAGAGTGAGAATCTCCATGAGAGAAGGGAAGTGATGAAGTTGGAGAAAGGAAAAGGAGTAATGGCAGTAGAAGTGGAAGTAGAAGTGAGAAGGGAAGTGAGTTGTAACATGACATTATCACAGTCATTCAGAGAGAGAGAGAGACAGAGAGAGAGAGAGAGTGGTAACGGCTGGGAAAGTGGGAATATGGGGGAATGGGAGCGTTGGATACCATTTTTCCATGGTCATTTTTTTTTTCTTTTTCAGAGCTGTTCTTAGGTCGCATGTCCCAATATTTCGTTGAGGTGTTTGGTATGATAATTAGAACGTTTTTGTTTTTGTTGTAGTATATAAAAATTTTATATTGTTTTTAATTAAAAAGTTGGCTAATGTCAAACTGACTTTAAATCATATTCTTTGATTATTTCCAAATTAGTTGTTCTTGACACTTGAAAAAAACAAAAATTATGAAGTGTTTGGTAGAGTGATTAAAATAGTTTGTTAGAACTATTTTACTGTAACATATGAGAGCTGTAAACTATAGCAAATTTTTTTATTATTACTGTAGATATAAGAGATTTATACTGTTTATAACCGAAAAAATGGTCCTAATTATGGTCTAGACCGAGCTACCAAACACTTAAAAAAACGACTTGATATCGATAAACCCTTTTAATTTATTTTTTTTTTAAATACCCCTTGAAACGTAATAACACTGGTACTACTTACTAAAAGAATACTGGTATGCATGTTTCTGATCAATCAGATTTTTTATTTTGATTTTACTTAATATTTAGTAGAAGACAAGAAACACCTTATTATAGATATGTCTTTTTTGTCTTTTTGAGAATTTTGTTCAGCAATCACCAGAATTCATTAGGAAATAACGTACAACGAATATCAGCTGAAAACATGATTAATAATAACTCCAGCTCGGTCTGATGTGAACTCAGAAACTGAGAGGGGAGGGGGAAAGACTTTCAACTCTGCCGAAAGGTGCTTTTAGCGTGAGGATTGGGGAAGGTGGAAAATAATTCATGGGAAAGATGTCTGTCTGGTCCGGACCCGCAAGTGTAACAAGGAAATTCAGAAAAGCGACACTGAAATTAGCTTGAAATTTCAAAAGCGGTACTGATCAACAACGTGGCTAGGTCCCATAAACCGTGTCTACTGGTGGCTCTCTCCTCAATGATCTTGAAAATCTCGCCCGCTTTCCTCCGTTTTCCTCCCTTTTATTACTTCCCGCTTTTTCTTTTGTTTTTTCCCGTATATTTCTTAAGAAATAACTGGTTGAAAAACACGCACAAAGTAAGCATGTTAATAAAAAATTAAGAAGGTATTTGATACAAGTAAAAACTATTAGTTAAAATTATTTCTATTATAATATATAAAAGTTTTATATTATAATAATTTTTTATTATTATTGTAATATATGAGAGTTTTATACTATTTATAACTAAAAAAATGATGTAAACTATTAATGTCAAACATAAGGTAAACATCTTAACCAAAAAAATAAAAAATAAAAAATTTAAGGATGAAAAAATAAATATGTATAGAAAATAGATAAGAATGAAAAAAAACAAAAAAAAAAGGGAAAGAATAATAAAAGAAAAAAAAACTTGAAAAGCGATCATAGCCTTTTGATCGAGCTCGTGAATGGCCAAGATAAGTGCACGTTCAACATGCACGGAGAAGGACAAAAGGCCCAATAGACTTCTGCGCTCGCGTTAGCGTGTGCCCCACCTGGGTTAGACGCATGAGCCTACTTCAGATAATGCTAGCGTGCGCTCGTCCTCCAAGAAAGATTATTAGTCCATTTGGAATGCATTTGTAATTACAAATGTGTTTGGTATCATAATTAAAATTAAAAATTTAAATAATTTTATTATAGATATGAAAGTTTTACATGTGGCTTACTTTTATTTTACATTATATCCTATTTTTATTTTATACTATAACATATGAGAACTTTACACTATAATAGTTTCAACTATATGATTGAAATGAGATTGTCAAATGCACACATTTTATACGTCACAATACTTTCAGTTTTCTAACTATTAGCATTGCGACGTATTTTTCTCAAATTATGTTCATAAATTTAATTTTTCCCTAACATGAACGCAATCATGATGAGATAAATTAAAATTTCATGAAAATAATCATATAAGCTACAAAATACTATATGGAATAC
>CAMOHE010043184.1:16039-62890 GCA_946598075.1 Artocarpus hirsutus
ATGAAACTTGGTAATGATTAACTATGGTATCCACGGAATATGATCATAATAAATCTCATAATCTGGTATATGATGAAAACTAACTAACCATGCAGGTTTAATGTGGTAAGAATAAAACCTTAAGGTGAGTAATGGTTTTTCCTACTGAGCTTGTTGTCGCTCATTCCCTGTTATGTTCATCTTTTCAGGACTCACTAAGTGTGAGGTGGCTACAAAAAAAATAGTTGGAGAAGCTATGTAGTTATATTACGTTGGGATTGCTTTGAATGCAAAGAATGATCATCATGATAATGTAAGCATCCATTGTTATTTTCTGTGACTGTATTAAGATTTGTTGAGGGTTGAAATGATGACGACGACAGTTGTATATTATTAAGGTGCTACATTAAACTGTGGTTTATTTATTTATTTGATTATGTTTTTATTTTAATTTGAGAGTTTTTATTTAAGTCCCGGGTAAATTACTTTAATGATTTATATTTATTTTCTAATCTTTATTTTATTTAATTACAACTTATTTTACTTCTTTATTGCAATTTTTATACTTATTTTGACAATAAAAACTTTTTAACAGATTTTAGAACTTGTTATTTTCTGGCAATGGAGCTTGGGATCATTGTTTTATTTAATTTTAATACTATTTTCATTCATTCTAATAATGACGTCTTATTTGCAATAACGAAATATAAAATTATAAATAATTGCATATATTTTCATAATGAATAGTTCTTTACAATAGTAACATTTTAAAAACTGATTTTAGGGATGCGATGAGTCTTTTTTTAGGGTTTTGAAGATGGTTATTGTTTTCCTTTTCTTTGTTCCGTTTCCTTTTTGAATTTCATAATAAAAATGTGTAATATATCATATTAATTATGTATTTGAATCTCATGTTTTTAAAATGAAACAATTGTAATTCATTATTTTGCATTTATTTAATGTTTTAAGTTTCTTATTTAAGCATTTATTATCATTTTAATTTGTTTCATTATTTAGAGTCATAATAGTCTTTATAAATTGTTAGGGTATTTGATAAAGTTAGTTAGAATCAACTTTCTTGTTTAAAACACTATAGTACGTGAAAGATTTGCCTTTTACAGTAGAATGTGAAATCTTTACGTATTCTCTAACTAAAAAGTTGGTTCTATGAAAACGTTAGCTCTAACCAATTTTAACAAACACCCTAGTAAACAATTTTGTACTTAAAAGACGTTGTTGACAATTTTTGATTCAATATGCTATAATAAGATACTTACGTATAAATGACTCCTTTTTTTCCTACTTTTGAAACTAGTCTAAGGTGTTTAAAAGAGTAGTGAGAACCGTTGGTTAGAACCACTTTTACTGTAGCATGTGAGAGTTTTACACTGTAGCATTTTTTTTTATTGTCGCTGTAACATATGAGAGTTTTATACTGTTCATAACTGAGTTTATGATGGAAACCGTGGTTCTCATCACTTAGCCAAACAGCTTAGATCTTTTTTAATGCCCTTTCATTTACACCTTTTGGCCTCATTCACACATTTTTATAGATAAATGTTTTCCATTTTAAAATAGTTTCTTTATTATTTAATCAAATTTTTAAAATTTTTTCATAAATAACAATTGTAATATTTTTCTAAATATATAATTTTTATTAACTTTTTATATATTATAAACCTATTTTTCAAGTTTATATCCAAATACAATTTTAGATTTTATTTTCTTTTAAACTCAACATCAAATTATATATCCAATTTTAGTTTCAAACTACACTTTTTTTTCAAGCTTTCTATCTCAAACCCAAAAAGTTTAAACCATCATGACTCGAACAACTAAAACAAACACACCTACGGTTCTCACTTCAATGAACCGATTATAAGTTTTTCAAGATCTTATGTGTCCTCTAAGTGAAGTGAGCACCATGCTTATTTTTCAAATTTTTTATTTTCTCGAGAGACTGGATATTTTCTAAACACGAAAGAAAAGCCAAAAGGGCAAAAGATTCAATAACAACACTTGAAGCTAGGGCATCTTTAATGTTCAATGCCAAATACTGGATACTGATAAAGAGTGGGTCAGAAGTATTAGTCTCTTTCTATTCTTGTGAAAATCTCTCTGCTAAGGCTTCTTATATTTTTCTTTATCTTACACCACCCCCCTCTCCTTGGGTTCAAATTTTAGCACTGGCCTTAGGCACTCTCCAACCTAAGAATGGGAGCGACATCTTGGTGCGGAAGCCTTGGGTAGCATCCAGCTGGTGAGTGTTGCGTCAACATGTTAGGGTCATGGAGAGGGTGGCCTTTTGGGGGTTTGTGGCTCAAGTAGGGGTGGCGATCTGCCTTGGGTCGTGGTAGGTGTGGTTGGGGAGTGGTCTACTTTTTCTTGGTTGTAGGGGTAAGGGGCGGTGGTTCCTCAAGTGAGGATCGGACCTAGGAAGGTCGATCTTCACCTTCAATGGTGTCTTTGCTCTTGGGGCTTGGAGGCTGTATCTGATGTCTTGTGGTGGTGGCCGGTTTCTCTTCATTGGGATATGTGGCTGCCATGCTTGGAGGTGTCATGCTAGTTGTGTTGGCGGTGGTGTTGCTACGGGTTTCTGCTTGGGATGGTGGCTGGTGGGGTTAGACTTTGTCTCACTCTTGGTTTTAGCAATCGGCATCGGTTGCTCGCTTGGTTATGGTGTTGTCCTCGTTTCTTAGTTGCTTTATGGCATGGTTCCTATTTGGTGTTTGTTTTATTGTTTACATTGCTTGTTTTCATCTTTCGAATGTCGTTAGTTTGTCCCCCTTGCAAGAGCTTGCTCTTTGTGGTGTGTGATTTATTTTTGCACTATAGTTGTAACCTTTGTGCTACATTGTCATGACCCAGAATTATTTCAAATGTTCCTATCGCTTCTTGATAGCCTAATTAAATATCATTATGTACGCTTGTTTCTTAGTGTACGAAGTACTTTCCTTTTTTTCTTAGCAAACCCAAATGAACGATTTTGGAAAAATGACAACATAATTTGAAAAAGCTAGAGAATTGGCGTCACATACAATATGTTAAGACTGGTCTAACCCTTACAACAAAAACTAACCCTTGAGATGCAAAAGCGATTAAGAACTATTGCAGCCAGCTGACGCCAGAAGCTTTAGAATCCTTATTATACTGGACTAGAAAGGAGTTTCGGACTCATCGGCGACATAACACAAAACAGGCACGCATAAATAAGACTACAATGCCGTAACATAAAACTGTAATCCATGATATCAAATTTAAAAATACAGCTCCAAGTACTATCACGCAAGTGAAAAATACTAGTTTTGCATTGCAAAACTCAAGAACTAGGTTGGATAAAGTGCAAAATTAACCATACAAAGATTCACCAAGAGCGCATCAAAAAGAAGAAAAAAGAAGTCTACTCTCGAAAGAGTCGCCCAGTCTAATGCTGTTCTCACTCAAATATGGCGCACTAATGGAAAATGTCTATAGCAATGGAATTAGATTCCTGTAAATGCCTTCTTGCCACCACCAGAAGACCCGGCTGGAATAACTTTCAAGACATTAAACCTCACTGTCTTTGACAATGGCCTGCATTGTTGTTTAAAAAAAGTTAAAATTGAAAAAACAGATAAATCAGGATCGAGGTTGTAGTAGTAAACAAGGTAAAACAATCTCGCCAAGCAGAGGATCTTACCTGCATTGACCAATGATAACATGGTCTCCCTCCTTCACACGGAAGCATGGGGAAATATGTGCTGGAATGTTGGAGTGCCTCTTCTCGTATCTGATAGGAACAAAAGTTAGCATACACTATTGTAAAAATAGAATGGTAGAGTACGCATTTTAAAAAGGATAACCAATCTAACCTTTGGTATTTCTTAACAAAGTGAAGGTAGTTGCGGCGAACAACGATAGTCCTTATCATCTTGGCACTATGGCAAGTACCAGCAAGAATGCGACCCCTAATAGAGACAGTTCCAGTGAAAGGACACTTCTTATCAATGTACGTGCCTGCAAGGATTGGCCAAAAAGTATTTCTTGTTACATATTACTTAAAAAAAAAAATGGTCCAGGAGTCCGGACACGAACCAAACAAAAGAAAGAGCACTCATTAAGTTACGAATGCACCACTCAAACAACACAACTGGATATGGCTAAACAATGTGTCATTTAATGTTGTAGCACAGGTTATGCTTTAGCCCCATTCTTCGTAAATAGTGATATAATTCTACAATCTACGTTTCATATAACCAAAAATTTTTTTGAAGGGAGTATAACTATGATCGTTGGGTGCACAATAAATGCACAAACCAACAAGTCAAGATTCACACAAAACCAAGATAAAACAATAAGTCAAGACCACAAAACAATATTGTTACACGATAATTAGAGAATAAATATGTATTACTTTGCAAAGCTATCTCATAAAACAGCAATACCATGACAACATATATAAATGCCATTGAAAAAGATGATAATATCAATTCAGAACCACAATTCAAAGTATGAATAGTTACACATCCCAAGATTCTGTACATTACATCTCTTGTCTAACATATTATGTCAAACCAGCTAACCACTATATAACATTCCTTATCTATGCATATTCTAGTGTCACATTGCTGAGTTAAGTTAGAAAATCCAGAAGTTTATAAACTGGATTGAAAAGAAAGATGAATCAATCCATCCAAGTATTATTGAAAAACAAATATTCAAAATTCAATCAAACAAAGATTGAAACGCATTTTCACACCTTCAATAGCCTCTCTAGGTGTCTTGAAACCCAAACCGATACTCTTCCAGAATCTGTTTCCTCCTTTTCCAGGCCTCTTCCCCTTCGAAGATTTCTTCGAGCTACAAAAATTAACAGCAAATTCATAAATTTGAATCCCCAAGCTCAAACACTTAACAAAAAAGCTTCCCAGATATCGAAATACTGGAAGCCTAATTCTTGAATTCCTCGTATATTTCACTCGATTTTCAAGCTTTTTTCTTAAAAACTTCAAATGAAAATAAAAAAGAGTTAATACAAAGCATATAACGCTTACCAAAGGAAGACCTTGGGCTGCTTAAGAAATGCCTTCTCCGTCTGCAAAAGAAAACAAAATTGAAAAAAACTTCAGAAACAGCCATGTGGATCGGACTCTAAATTACAATAAGGAGAGAAAGAGAGTGTGTAGGTATATCAGAAGGAGACCTGTTCCGCCATTGTTAGGGTTCCGAGGGAGACTGGTCCAAGCCGAAGACGCGAAAGGGTGGCACCGAGCACAAAAACCCAAGAACAGCAGAAAACGGAGGAAGCGACGCTGAGAATCTTATATAGGGAACGAGCCCTAATTACTGAAATCACTAAATTGCCCTTTGTTTGGAAAGATCAACAAGACTGATTGAATCTGACGTTCTTTTACTGACCCCTTTTTTCCTTCTTTTTTTTTTTAAATAAAAAAACAAGCATTTTTTAAAAATTTTTTAAAGCAAATATTAGGTTTTTAAAAATATTTATATTAAATAATAGACTTACGATGTAAATAATTTATTTGTTATGTAACTAATAATTATTTATTATAAAATAAAAATTATTTATAATGTAAATAAATGGTATATAAATTATTTGTACTTTGAATCTATTCACTATATACATAAAAATTATTTATAAATAATGAAATAAATAAATTTTTTACACTATACTATTTGTTATAAATATTTTCAAAACTTATTGTTTACTAAAATTAGTTTTGAAAAAGTGAATTTACTATAATTTCTCTTCTTTTTCTTTTTTTCCTTGAAGTGCTCTTTTTTTTTCTTTTTACCCTTTAAGTTTGTCATTTTTAAGATTTAAAAATTAAAAATTAAAAATTAAAAACTACTATTAAAGGGTGGAAAAAAAGAGAGAGAAAAAGAAAATAATTGGTTGAATTTTTTTGAGGGTTCGTATAAGTTTTAATAATAAAATACTATTTCCACTATGTATTATATTAACTGATGAATTATACACACTAAAATCCTTATCAGTTTAACTAACTGTCGTCTGACAATTTTTATATTGTTTTGGACTATACCACAATTTTTTACTTTAATTTATATATATATATTTATCCTTTATTAATTTATACCATAGAATTTATGATTAATGTGATACAAATTTCAACTTAAAAGTATGTTACAAATTTTTTAGTATTTATAAATTTTTAAAATTTGCATATTTAAAATACTCGATATTGCATAAAAATATACATTCATAATGCATACACATATATATATTATTCATAAGTAATTTACATTTTATCATATTTATACAAATACGATTTGTCGAGGAAAAGTTCATTATTTAAATTAATGAATTTTCTCAGACATTATATCTAGCCAACAATAATTTAACTTACCACAAATGATGTGCCGTAGTATGGTAGTAGGTCAGATCATTTGCAAATCAAACTGAGACAGTTTCAATTAATAAATATTCAAAAGATATCATATTTTTAACATTAATTAACTACTGTTGTTTTGGTCAAAATGTAATTAACAATTAATTACATCTTTATGAGTGTAACCACTATATCAAATTCTAAATACAACTCTAGAGTACTACAGTATAATAGGTCAAATTAGAGGTACATCTCAAAATTTTATAGCTATGAAGAATAACCCTATATCAAACTAAACAGACACCCTTTATAGAGGAGACAAAATCAATGTCGTCTCGCCATTTAAACTTATGATGTTGTTCTAACGGTAGAGACTAATGGGTCGTATTATCATACAACCTTCTTCCACTCATTATTTTACAATAGGTATGCATTTTATTAATTTATAAAACATCTCATGCTATATAAATTCTTAGTAAAAATTAAACAATTTAATTTATTAAGATTAAATAAAATAATGTTAAGCTTCCCATACTTTTAAACTCTTTAAAATTATAAGCTCAAAATAAATACATAAAATTACTAAAATTTAACTCTTAAATTTAATTCACATATTATCACATCTTTACAAATAAAATTTAATCACATTAAAATTATTATAATACAAATCAACATTATAGACAAAACATTTTTAATATGATGCATGAATGTGTATGTATATATGACGTGTAATAATAATTTGAGCAGGCACTAATCTATCCTATATGGTATGCACGGACATATTATCAACATTATCAAACAAAATACAAAATAATACGCAACTGGAATTGAAACAAGATTTGACAAAGTTCCTTGGAAATTTAAAATTACGACCCAATTGAGTAAATAAATGAATTAATTAAATTCCTAATCTAATAATTTTTTATGGTCTTCAATCTTGTTGTGGATCTTCATCAAGTGTCGGAGGACTCATTGGAAGGGTTCAGGATCATATCCCGTTAGGCATACAGGACCATCGGTTACCTTCGATAAGCCAGAGGGTGACCGATGTCAACAACAAACCTTTTACTATCCTTTAACTAAGGCTTGAGAGCCCACGTAATTTTAGCCTACTACCAGTTGTAACTTTTAAGCCCGCTTTTGGGCTTTACTTTTGTGAACTGTTCACGAAAAATAATAGAAAAATTGAAACGATTTCAATGTCGTGAAATGGAAACAATTCCAATTTTTTTTGAGAGACGGAGAAAATTAGTCCATCGTTAATTGAGAATAAAAATGAATAGACCAAAATAAAATAATGTTTAGTAAATGGCTTATTTAGATTAAAATAAAATTTATTTTTATATAGAATGACATATAGAGACATGAAACAACAGCGAAATAATAAAAAACAAAAACAAAAAGAAAGAGAAGAAGAAAAAGAAAATGAAGAAAAAAGATGAGGTAAAATTTAAAATTTAAGTATTTAAAAAGAGTAAACGATTCTAAAAATGCTATTTATTTGAATAATTTTAAAGTATTATTTGCTTACATTAAGAATTAAAACCGTACCATTTTGTGTAATTTTTCAAGTAAAACCCAACTAAATTAGGCCTACTGCACCAAAATGTGCAAGCCCGTGAGAGAGAAAAAATTTGCTACTTTTGTGGCAGGGATGCCATATTCACAATATAGCAAGTCAACTCATCTTATGGATAGCCTTCCATGGTCTCACCATGGTTCAATGGTGGATCAAATCCACACAAACTTCGTTTCTGTCTTTATGAATTTGGAGTGGGTCGGTTGAAGTCTCCACCATTATTACAATGATAATAAAATAATTTACAAATAATTTCTAATTAATTACAAATTGATCTAATTAATATAAAATAAAATTATGAAATTTGAGAAACTATATAATCAACGACTTTATTTATACATTTATCATGTGAATAAATATATACATCTACATAAAATAAATACATCATATGCATAGTACATACTCTTAAAAATTATATATTAATTGATTATCCCATAATCACATATTAATTAATATAGGTTATAGTCGACTCTGATACCAATTGTTGGTTTTAAAACCGAAAATAGTGAAAATAGCAGAAACGATAGAACCATATACAACAAAAATTTTCATAAAACTTTTGGCATACTCTATAGCTATATTAATTAATCTATAATTAATATATAGATGTAAATAAATAACATTTCTCTTGAAGCAATTAGATATGATAACTTTAACTTTTTGACACCTTAGATCTTTCATGCCTAGTCTCTGATTACTTGAACAGATGTGTGAGCATCTAAAGTTTATGAGAAAGAATCACATACTCTCTAATTTAGGTCCTTGGTTGGTATTCAATATATGAGAAACCAAAGGGTGGCTAAAGAAAACACTTCTCTCTAGGTTTTCTTTTTTTAAAATTAAGAACAATAATTGGAATGAACCAATAATAGAGCTCTCCCTAAGCATCTATTTACAAATACATAAAAATAATTTTATTCTGATTCAGAATTTTTCTAAATAAGTCTGAAGCTTATCTTCATCTTTTTTTATCTTAAAAAAACGTTTTAACCTTTTTTTTTTTTAACTGTAGTGCATCAGATACACTTTTAATATACAAGCATATATCTACACTAGCACACGCGTAACTTTAAAGAACAAAGCTCACATAAAAAAAAATAACTTTTTTCTTTTTCTTTTTATATTTTTAAAACCATTTTCTTATTAAAAAATTGGAGAATAAATAAACGTAACACATAGATAAATCCTTGAATCATATGCCTATAGTATGGGTCCAACCTTTAATGTTATCCAATTAAATAATCACATTATTTAATTTGCAAAGTATGTATTTATTTAAAATTAAATTAATAATTCATCACCATAATTTCAAATACTTTACGAAGATGACATAGAAAACTATGAACTCATAATTTCAAGCTCCAATAAAATTAATAATTAATCAACAATTTAATTAATTTATCAATTTTATTAATTTCAAAGTTACTAGACTAAACACTTGAAATTACAATTTTTAAATTATAAATATAATTTCTTCAAAAAATAGAATTGTTCGTTGGTATATTCATTGTATATAAATTAATCCTCTATAAATAATTTATAAATAGAGTTAGGTAAAATCTGTTAACCTCTCTAATTACATATTTATCCTTAAATGCTCTTGATTCTCTAATGAATAATAAATTCATGAATTTAGCCACGAATTGAGCGCTCTTATTATTCAATACTTGAGATAGTACTTAAGAGAATTATTTATCTGTTTCTTATTAAAGAGGGAATGGATTCTATCATGTAATAGTAATTTTCTTAACTACTTACTTCATTATGCCTCCATAATGCAAGGGATGAGTTTAAATTTTTAAATTTGTGCCGAGTAAATCAAAAGACACAATTCTATAAATAGAAGTCTGTCAATATCTTATATATGATCATTGGTAGATGTGATTTGAACTTGCTATATTTTAACAGAAATTATTTAACTGTTCATATATATAGTCCTACATAATCTCATTATGTATAGTGTGTTCATTTAATGTCTTACATTAACAATTCGGATAAGGCTGTTTCATCCTTAATGAAAATGATACGCATTAGTAACGTTTAATTAAAGATTCTATATTTTAATTGAATAATTAATTATATATTACCGACTATTTTAATTATCATTATTAAATACTATCCTCTTGTATATAACATTTATATACAATATTTAAGGTCACACATATAATTATAGAATTTTAATCATATTTATAAAGTATTGAAAATACATGCACACAAATATAAAGAAAATTTTATTTTATTTATTTGTAAATATGTTCATTACAAAAACATTATATGCTTTTAAGGGCATCTATCACATTTTAATCTTAAATCTCGTCCATTTTATGTTTAATCTGTTAATTTTTTTAAAAATATTTTGAATACGCACGCGTGTTTCAACTAGTTTGATTTCTTTTAACAGTGCATTAAATAAGGAGTAAATTACATACAAGCTAAGATTTTGAAACTAAATATAATATGAAGATAAAAAAATGAATTATCCAAATTAGATGCAATAGTACCATAACGTAAATAGAAATTGAAAATGTAAAACAAGTACAAAGTCAGCGGGGAGGGAGGCTTCAAGGAAATTATTCTGGATTTGGACTTTTTTTATCTGCCATAAATTGTTTTCCATGCGTTTGCTAATTCCTTAGATCAGGACAAAAAACATTCTAGATTTTTTTATTATTTTTTTAAAATCTCAAGCTAGACTTTGTCTAAATGTTATTTGGATTCCGACATAAAAAAAGAAACTAAACTTGAAATTTTTGAGGTGTTTGGCAATGGTGATTTTCACCACAAACTCAGTTATAAACATTAAAAAGTTCTCACATGCTACAGTAACAATAAAAAAAATTGCTACAGT
Source organism: Artocarpus hirsutus (assembly GCA_946598075.1). Classification (NCBI taxonomy): domain Eukaryota; kingdom Viridiplantae; phylum Streptophyta; class Magnoliopsida; order Rosales; family Moraceae; genus Artocarpus; species Artocarpus hirsutus. The sequence continues at coordinate 26,796 of CAMOHE010043184.1, forward strand.
GTAAAACTCTCACATGCTATAGTAAAAGTAGTTCCTATCATTGGTTCTCACCACTCTTTCAAACACCCACTTTGTTTTTTTGGGCAACATGCATTTACGTTGCACTTTCATTTATGACAAAAGAATGCAACTTCAATCTTATCTTCTACATTATCCCAAAATTAAAAAATATATTTGTTGCTATCCATCATTCCCCACACCTTGGTGAATGTGATTTTTGGTAGCTATCTTTTAGTTCAATAATTGGTTTAAATTTAAATAAAGTCTAAAGTCGTGGAGTTTTTGTTTGTCACTCCTTCATTTTTGTCATTAATCAAGAGAGGCTTGAAATTTTCAAAACTTTTCGTAACAATTGATTGGCTTGTGGTCCTTCTCAGCATAGGCGTGCCAGCTGAAATTAATAAATATTTGATAGTTTTAAATTATAGTTTTTCGGTAGATAGATATGGTATCAAATGGCGTGGCATCTCGATTCAAAATATCATTAATTATCATGCTTAAATAGATTTTTTTTATATTCAAATAATATACTTTTGGCTTTTAATTTCATAAAATTTATACATTTAGATTAAATTTAATACATAATTTATACATTTGTTCAATCAATCTTCAATTTTAACTAAAAATTGCCCAAAATAGTTTCAAATTAGAAAGAAGATAACTTTAAAAACTTTAAAAAAACTTTATACTAAGGATTTTGTCTTAAAAAATGTATAAAATACCTTCAAAATAGGTGTTTTATGTGCTTTTGTTTTTTTTCCTTATTGTTTGAAAGTTTTAATTTTTTATATTTTACTTAAGGATAATTTAGTCATTTTAAATGTCAAAATCATCTATTGATTAAAATAAGGTATAGATTTGTGTATTAAATCTAATCTGAAGGTATATATTTGATGATATCAAAAATTGAAGGTATAGTTTTTGAATTAATCTAAAACAGATAGTATAGAAAGATAAATGTCTCATTTTTTTGAGCTCATATCATGTGGTGTTTAGCAATGTGAGTTAAAACTAAAACTTTTGTTTACGTCGGTGTAAAGTTCTCACTACTATAGTGTAAAAAAAACATACTACAGTGTAAAGTTTTTGCAAGCTACAGTGTTTTTCAATGAAAATTTATTTTAAAAATTAGTTCTAATTAATGTCCCCAAACTAGCTTTATAGATTTTGAGGCTTTACATATATTAGAAAATACTAAAAGGTATGTTTGGAAGGAAAGAGAAATGGAGGAGGAAATGCGGTGGAAAGAGGGATGGAGGGGGAGACCTAACCTCTTGTTTGACTTGAGGGAATGGAGGAAGGACAGGAGAGGTAGAGAGATGTCTTTTCCTGTTAAGTCTATCAAAATTACTTATTCCAATTATTAAAAGATCTACCAAATACATCAAATTTAGATTTAAAAAACTATTTTATCATTGTAAAAAAATATTAAATAAATAGCAAAAAATAGACAATATAGTGATTAAATAAAAAACTATCTTTGTCCTTTCAACTCTCCATCTCTTATACCAAACAACTTGAAGGATTGTTATAATCTTTTTAATCCTTCACATTTCACATCCATCCTCCTCTCTATCCCTCCTACCAAATGAGCCTAAAGTTAATTATAATCTTAATTGGAAATACCCTTAATACTTTCCTTTCAGATTATTCCATCTAAAAATTCCTAGAAAATACTTAATAGGATTTGTTAATTTCGCGAACATAATTCATGTTGGGTTAGATTACTCGTTACGTCATTGTGGAGTGTAATCTATCACATATATAAAAGAGCCAATAGCTCCTCCTCCATTGATTGACATGTGGTAAAAACAAACTGTTTTTTTTTTCCACTTTCTTCATCTCTCTCAGTCTCTATCTCTATCTCTCCCTCTTTCTCAACAATCTCCTCTTTTTTTTTTTGGGTTTTCTAATTTCTTTTGAAACACCCGTCCACCCTACTATTTTTTTATTATTTTTTGGTATTATTTTATTTTATTTTCTTCACCTTTTTCCTTTTCCCTTTTTTTTGGCTTCGTACATTTTTCTTTTACTTTTTTTTTATTTTTTTCTGTATTTCCTTTATTTTCATCTCCTCCTTTCTCATTTGGATTCTGATTGCATTAAAAATGTTTCTTCCCACAATTTTTGTACACATTTTTTTGGCCTAATACACTATTTTTTTTTCCTTTCTTTAAACTAAACTATTATTGGGAGAATAATAAATGGATACAAGAATTAAAAAAGCAGGTATTCATATTATAAAAACTAATAAATATAAGAAGCCTAACTTTTTGAATACAAAAATTAAAAAAGTAGGCATTTATATTAGAAAAATACAAAAAAATGTACGCGCCACTTTTTGCTTTAGCGAAAAAGCTCTGCAAATAGGACTCCAAAAGCCAGTACAAATATAGACGTATAAACGCCAACCCACTTGCTAAGGGTGGGGATCGAACGGGATTAAAATAAATGCCAAGTTCAAATAATAATAATAATGCTAGTACATACAAACCCTAATTAGATCCAAAACCCAAAAAATATTGCCGATATGTCTTATAGATCATATATAGCCGACATGTCCTACAATACATCTACAAAGTTTTTTGTATCGAGAATAAGGCAACACTTCTCATATTGATGAAATAAAGAATACAGCTTCAAACAAGCCAATGCGACCATTTCTTAAGTATTATAAAAGTTCTCATAATATTTTCTTTTTAGACATTAAAGATATAAGATTTTTAAAAAATAAATTCATAGAAAACTACAATAGAGAGTTAGAGGGCAAATTTATTAATTTTATAAACTAAAACTTCTTTCACTTCAAAAGGTATGTTTATGTACATGAAATGAAGACTTATTTATCATTTCGCACTAGGACTGACGAATGATACAATGATAGTGTAAATATGAATATGAAATATCTACTATTAAAAAAAACTCATAAGAAAATAAAGAGAAAATTACATGTTACTCCATATTTTTAGAAGTTGTATTTATTTATGATATATTTAAAAAAGCTTATACCACACTATTATTCATATTACATGTTAAGTCGTACTACAGACGAACGCACATATGACATTTATAAAATGCACTATACTATCCTCTGTCTACAATAAATTAAGAATTACCAAGTATTCGTTGTGCCAGTTAATGTCGACAATATAGGAAATACTTGTTATTACAAAAAAATCAATTGATATTTATTTTAAAATTTTAACTTATTAACGAATCCTAAGCATTTATCGTGTCATTTTCTGTCGACGACTAATCAAAATCTTCTTAAGCATTATCTGTGTTAGTTTTATGTCTATGATAAATCAAATTCATATTTTAACAAGAAAAATAATTACAATAAATATTAACGATATTCTAAAATAACCTTGGCATTATTTTCACCTAAATAGTTGAAATTAATTTAATTAATTTTGCCATAGTTTCTCCTTTTCACCACAATAAAAACAAAATTAAAAAGACATAATTAAATAAAACAACAAAAATATTTTTTAAAGCAAACATTATTATTAATATTAAAATATTACATACAAAATAAAAACAAACTTAGTTTAAGAAATATCCAAACTTCTACAGGTTCTGCAGACTTAGACTGGTCGCAAAACAATTCCTTAAGGCTGAAGAACCTTAGAAATTGTTGGACAACTTACAATTGAGGCTGAGCCTCTTATTTATAGGCGAGAGAGATTGAAAACAAACAAATATTTGAAAGAGATTAGTCAATGCAGCGGGTTTGAATTATTTGGCAAAATTTGAATTAGAGCCGAGGAAAATCTTCGGAGCAGGTGTTTGGTTGGTGTACTTTTTATATTTAATGAAGTTAAATTTATATTCAAGTATCAAGAAGTTTTTGAATATATATTTGTTTTTTTTAAAATTTAAATCATTTGAGTATTAAAAATCTAAGTTTTTAGAGTTCTTATTCATTCTAAACTTTTGATACTCAGATATCTCAGATATCTATATTACAGTAAAAACTAAAATTTTCTTTTTTATATTTAAGAAAAAAATCATAACTTTTTTATTTGATGTCTAAATAAAATGATTCTTTTTGCATTGTATTTTTAGTGAAAAAAATAAATTAACATCTATATTGTATATTTTTTAGACTTATTAACATTAAGATTTTATTAAATTTTTTAATAAATAAAAAATTATTTTAACTACCTCTTCAAACATAAATTTTAATTTTATTTTATACTCAAATTAAAATTTAAATATAAATTCTAATAACAATTTAAATAACTAACTTTAATCTTAATTTAAATTATACTAACTTAAATTAAATCATCTATCTATATAACAGACCCTTATTTTCTTTCCTTTCTTTTTTTTCTTCTCTTTCATCCGGATGCACTCGAGAGCATGGCAGAGTTTAGCTGCCAATTGTGCCGACATGGTGAAGTTTAATTGATGGAACATTTGACTTGGTAAAAGGCAGTTGACTTTGTTACATAAAAGGAATGCAATTTCCATTTTTAAGGACGAAAAAAGTCAAGTCTTGGCAGCTTTTCTTGAAAAACGGAGAAGGATATTTCACAAGGAGGCCAGCACTTAATAGTGGATGATGGAGCGTTGTTGATACAAGCCCTGGCACAGGATAGGTTGGATTTGACTCTTTTTATGTGCTTTAGTTCTGATAACAGCATTTTTGGCACCGTTTTATTTTGTTTTTGTTTTAGAATTCAAATTTAAGAACATAAGCTTTGTTTATTTTTGTTTTTAAAATTTTAAAAATATTTTTACAAGCTTTTTAAAAAAAATATATTAAAAACACTCAACATAATTCTTAAATTTTTTTTATTTTTTAAAACAAAAATATTCTACTTATTTTAAAAAAAATACCAAACAGTCTCATAATTAAAACAAAATTAATTATTTTATAATCTTATTATTTACAATAATTATAAACATTTTAAAAATAAAAATAAACTAAAAATACATAAAATCTTACTAATATAAAAATATGGTGTAGAACTAATTCGGTTATACTGAAAACATTATCTAAGGCATAAAAATATTTTTAAAAATCACTAAAAATATATTACAAAATATTTACAAACTAAAAACATATTTTACATCTCATCAAGTGAAAAGAAATTCGCAAAATATTATTTTTTTTATAGTTTTAATTAATTTCACACTATTTAATTATTAAACACACAAGATATCTCAAAAAGTTATTAAAAATATTTTTAAACATAAAAACACATTAAAAACAAATAAATAAACACATTTACACAACAAGACACAAAAACATTGTTAAACACAAAAATACTATTAATTAAAGGATTTAACAAGAATTAAATACATAAATAAATTATTTTAATCTTAAAAAAATTACATTTTACGGTCTCATCATCAACGGGCAAATACAAGCTATAATTATAGAATAGGATTTTAGTGAATACTACCAAATCATTTAGAATTAAAAATTTTCCGAATTTCACATAAAACACAAATCAAAATTAATCCGATAGCTTTCAAAAATCTTAAAACCAAAAGATTTTTTTATTTCAAAATGACTACAAAACAAAATATAAACTTTCCAAAGGTTCCCTCTGCACTATAAGCTACGATTTGCGCATAAAATCAGCATAATTAAATTCTTCCCTTCAACGCTACCTCCATACATATACTTGCATATATTCCTTATCAGATCACGATTAACATCGCATAAGTACACTGCCAATCACCATCACCACGTTGAACAAATTTTTTTTTCTTCCAACCAAACACACTCCATTTCTCTCATACAACCACCATGTATCGAGTTGCGAGCGCGTCGGAGTACCTGGTGGTGACCGGGGTCGGGATTGACGACCTGAAGCTAGCGAAAAAGGCGTGGATCCTCCCGGGCCAGTCGTGCACGGTCTTCGACGTCTCGCCGGTGAACTACACGTTCGAGGTGCAAGCCATGAGCGCCGAGAAGCTCCCTTTCATCCTCCCTGCCGTGTTCACCATCGGCCCCCGCGTCGACGACGAGGTCAGCCTCCAGAAGTACGCCAAGCTCATCTCGCCTCACGACAAGCTCTCCCACCACGTCAAGGAGCTCGTGCAGGGCGTGATCGAGGGCGAGACTCGTGTCCTCGCCGCCTCCATGACCATGGAGGAGATTTTCAAAGGTACCAAGGAGTTTAAGCAGGAGGTTTTCGAAAAGGTACAGCTTGAGTTGAACCAGTTTGGGCTGTTGATTTATAATGCTAACGTCAAGCAGTTGGTCGACGTCCCCGGCCACGAGTACTTTTCGTATTTAGGGCAGAAGACGCAGATGGAAGCCGCAAACCAGGTTAATTAGGCCGTCTTTTTCTTACCATTTTTTTTTTCACAAAAATTTAAATTTTTGCTTTGGCAGTAAATAAGAAATTTTTTTTTTTTTTTTCTTTTTTTCCTGTGTGTGCAGGCGAAGGTGGATGTGGCGGAGGCGAAAATGAAAGGGGAGATAGGGTCGAAGACAAGGGAGGGGCAAACGCAGCAGAATGCGGCGAGGATTGATGCGGAGACGAAGATAGTATCGACGCAGAGGCAGGGAGAGGGGAAGAAAGAGGAGATAAGGGTGCGGACGGAGGTGAAGGTGTATGAGAACGGGCGGGAGGCCGTGGTGGCGGAGGCGAACGCGGAGCTGGCTAAGAAGAAGGCGACATGGACGAAGCAGGCGCAGGTAGCGGAGGTGGAGGCGGCGAAGGCGGTGGCTTTGAGGGAGGCGGAGCTGCAGAGGGAGGTGGAGATTATGAACGCTATGACCATGACGGAGAAGCTCAAGGCTCAATACCTCTCCAAAGCTAGCGTTGACTATGAGACGAAGGTGAGCCTATGTGGAAATCGAATTTTTTTTTGGATGCTTAAGTGGAAATACATTTTTTCTTTTAATGGGAGCTTACGTGGAAATCGAAAATTTTTTGGGTGCTTACGTGGAAATACATTTTTTCTTTTGATGGGAGCTTACGTGGAAATCGAATTTTTTTAATGGATGCTTATGCGGAAATACATTTTTTTTAATGGAAGCTTATGTAGAAATGGCTTTTTTTTTGAATGGAAATGGTTTTTTTATGGAAGTTTTGTGGAAACAGATACCTCGTATTCTTTTTAGGGGTTTTAAACTTAAAGCAAAATGAAAATATAGCCAAAAAATTTAAAATATTTTTAAGAATTAGTAAAAATTAATTATTGTTAAATTAACGATTATATAATTACCATATAGCATAAAATGTGACAATCATTATGATTATTACCATGTGATTCTGCTATTTCTAAAACATTTTGAAAATTTTTGTTATACTTTGATTCCATCATATATTAATGATGTAGCGTAATTTTTACTTCTTTTTACTTTATATTTTTTAAGATTTACAATGAGTCATAGTGCTTTTTTTAATGGGGGTGCCGCAAGATTTTTTTTAGACTATAAGCGATAAGGCCGTCTGATTTTAATTATGTTTTAATGTCAAAAGTCGTTATTGGTGATGCTTTCTATCATATAATTTCTGTTTTTTTTTTTTTTCAGATAATACAATAATCTTGATGTATTTATGTACAAATGTAAAAATACCAAATTGTATAAACCATTGGTTGAAGTTGGTGTTGTCGTATGACGGTGACTCGCTAAGATAAGTGGCAAGATACATGCTAGTGCGATCATAGGTTTTTCCAGGGCGGAATTGTCCAATTTGTCAGACTTAAATTAACAAATTAAGAAATTAAGCAAAAAAAAAGTTTATTAAAAAGTACCATGCACTGTTGCACGTCTAATTTTACATATAATAATCTAAACACAGTTATGATTAAGGTACTAACACGAATCCTTATGCTTTTTAAGTGCATTACCATTAATTTCTTTTCAATAACCCACTCTTCTTTCCTCTTAATTTCGCAAACAATGTTAGGTGCAAGAGGCGAACTGGGAGCTTTACAAGAAGCAAAAGGCGGCAGAAGCAATCCTATACGAGAAGGAGAAAGAGGCCGAGGCGCGAAAGGCGCTAGCCGAAGCGGACTTCTTTGCGCGCCAACAAGCCGCGGACGGAGAATTCTACGCCAAGAGGAAAGAGGCTGAGGCGCTCGTGACGCTCGGGCAGGCCCAAGGCGTGTATTTGCGCACTCTTCTCGATTCCTTGGGGGGCAACTACGGGGCTTTGAGGGACTTCTTGATGATCAATGGCGGAATGTTTCAAGAGATTGCCAAGATCAATGCTGAAGCTGTGCGTGGACTTCAGCCCAAGATTAGCATTTGGACTAATGGGAATGCTGGCGGAGATCAGGGCGTGGATGGAGCTGCGATGAAGGAGGTCGCCGGGGTTTACCGGATGCTACCGCCGCTGTTCAAGACGGTTCACGAGCAGACCGGAATGCTGCCGCCGACATGGATGGGTGCTTTGATGGATAATTCTACCGACACTTGACTCTAGTATTTTTTTTCCCCCGAAAGTATAGTTCTCTTTTTGCGCAAGTAAAAACTATAGTACTTAATTATGAATGCATGTTGTAGAAAGCAACTGTGTTTCAAGGACTCAAATTTTCTAATTTTTTGGTATATTATGTGGCATCTAAACAATCATATTATAACACGTCATTTAATGAAAAACATATAAAAGTCAATTATATACTATTTTAAAATTTTTAAATAATGTGTCATAATATGATTAGATGAACACTATTCGGATACTAAAATTGGACACAGGACTTAAATCCATGTTCCAAAGGTTTTCAGGTTGAAAGAACGTATTAAATGCGTTGCCTTATTATTGTTAATATCATTCTTTGAATATCATGTTGTTGCTAAATTTATTTATTTTTTTAGAAAAGAAATGACATGAAAAAAAAAAAAGAAAGGAAAAAATAGTATCTGTTTTTTTTTTTTTTTTTGTGTGTGGAAATTCTAGTCCAAATATTTTGAAACATGATCGACTTGAAAAGCTTATCGAATGTGTTGCCTTGTTTGTTATTAAAAAAACTCAATGCTGATGTATTGTGGTTATTATTGAGAATGTCTTGTACAATATTGGCGTAGTTGTCTGTAAACATGAAAATTTAGTTTTGGGGGGCTCTAGCTAAGACGGCAAGTGATTGTTTTCCTGCCACAATAGCCGAACTGATTGCAATTGAGCATTAGAGAGTTGTTGCCTCATGTTATTGAGAGTTATTGTGAAGGAGTTGTTACTTCTGTAAACTATTCGTCCACTCTGGGCTGTGAGGAAAATAAAACGAAAATGGATCTTTTTTTTCATATTATTTGCTAGAAGAGAAAAAATATAGATTAAAAATGTCTAATTTAATTTATCTTACAATCATATCTTTAAACAAGAAGGTGATGATGCATGATTATGATCAAAATAGTTGTTTGGCATATATTTATTTTGTTTAATTATTTTTTCTCATCGTTTCATTTCTAAAGTTGGAGGGATTAAAAAGATGAGAAACTCCATAAATCCTTGTTTGGTTTTGCTTTTTAAACGTTCTCTCTCATTTTTAAAAACCCAAAAAATAGAATGGTTTTGAAAAAAATGTTTGGTTAAAATTTTAAACCTATTCAAAATAAAATTAATCTAAAAACACCCACGCAAAAGACCCATTTTAGGGAAAAAAAATCTTCTTTAAAATTTCTTTCTTATTTGACCAATCCTGCAGCACACCACCTGCATCCTCTCTTCGATGAACTCTACCCATGGTTGGCAGCCCCAACCACATCGGAGACCCTTGCCATCCCTGCCACAGTCCACTAGCCCCATCCCTTCCCAATGCTGGCGAACCAAATGACACACGACCCAAACCCACGTCGTCACAGTGAACCCAGTGACCCACACCCCCAATCCACATTGTTGCCTCCGCCATGCTCCTCCAAACCAAAAGATAAAGATCATGAGAGAGAGAAAAAGTGGTGGCTAGGGTAGTCGATAGTGGGGGATGTGCCCATCATGGGCGGTAGTTAAGGGTTGGGGGGGGTGTTGCTGAGCAGAGAAAGAGGATGAGGTCCTTGTGGATTTATTATTTCAATTAATATTGTATTATTAAATTATTACTATTAAAATTAATTTTGGTTTTGTTTATATTAATAATTTTTATTGAAAAAATGTTATATAACCAAACAAAATTTCAAAAATAATTCTAGCAAATTTTTCAAAACATTCTCATTTTTAAATTTTTCTAAAAACAAAGATCATTTTGAAAATACTACCAAACGATACAAAATTCTTTTTCTTTTTGATTTATTATCTTCGAATGAACTTGAGAGTCGATTTTCTCATGAAAATTCCTCGGTCAAATTATTAGCGCTCTATTTCTTTGTTTTGCTTAAAGTCTCTTTTAAGCTCACCAACCTGAATTTAATTGGGTGTTTAGAGTATTGGTTTGAACTTAAATAATATAAAACTCTCACATATTATAGCGTAAAACTCTTGCATGCTATAATGTTTTAAACCAATTGGTCAAAACAATGCTCCCAAACATCCTATAAATTAAAAATATTTTTTAACCTTCAAAAAAATTATTTACAAATAGTATAATGTACAATATAGTAATCAAACAAGTAACTATTATCTATCATTTCAACTACTTTTGATCCTTACCAAACAACATAGAAAGTGTTTAAAAATAAAGTTAAAACTTAAATATTATAGCATTTGAGAGTTTTATATTGTAGTTTTTACTTTACATTATACCATGTAAGAATTTTATACCATAGCAGTTAAAACTTTGTTATTAAAACTTAGTTCTTGAACACTGTCATAAAGATCACCACCCATTTTGTTCCATAGTTCAAGTGGTTTAAAACAAAATTTTCCATGAGATGGCGTTTATAGAAGAAAAGTTAATTATTGATTTGAATTTTTGATTTGACAGTATAAATCAAGACCTTAATTGAAAAATATAACCCTGCCCCTTTGTTTTTAACTTTTTAAACCCGTATAATTCTTTCCATCATTCATATTCCCCCTCCATCTAACTGTCCTCATCATTTTTACTCCCCCATCCTTTTTGTAAGATGGAGCATCAATGTCCTTATTCTTTGTTCCCATAGATTTGTAATTTAGCATGGCAATTATGGAATGAGCAGTCTTGTAAGAGGAACAAGTGGATAGACCAATGGATTTGTAATTTACTATAGCAATTATGGAATGAGTAGTCTTGTAAGAGGCACAAGTGGATAGGAGGACTGATTCCTTCCACACTTTATGGGCCGGTCCAATTTAGTTCCACTTTTGCTATGAGAACAGAGGCTCGTTACTGCGGGCTAATTGGGATTATATCATAGACCCACCATCACATGTGCTTAACGTATCCTACAACCTCACCAGATGCTGCTTTCCCTAAAAATAAATAAATAAATAGATAAATAGCTATTTATCTTTCTACGCTCTCTTTTTAGGTTAATTAAAAATTATATTTTTAATTTTTAATTTCATTAAATATATATTTTTATATTAAATTTAATACCTAAATATATATTATCTCAATCAATAGATAATTTTGACTTTTAAAATGATTGAATTATCCTTAAAAAAATAAAAGAATTAAACTTTCAAAAAATAAAAATAAATAAAAATAAAAACATATAAAATACCTATTTTGATAGTATTTTGTACATTTTTAAAGGCAAAAACTTTAGTATAAAGTTTTTTTAAAAATTTTTAAAGTTATTTTTTACTTATTTTAAAGGTATTTTAGGTAGTTTCTTATGTTAAAATTAAAAATTGATTGAGCAAATGTATCAATTTATGTATTAAATCTAATCTAAAGATATAAATTCGATGAAATAAAAAATCAAAAGTATATTGTTTGAATAAACTTAAAATATAAAATATAGAAATGTAAATAACCAAAAAATAAAGCAGTAGATGGTGTTTATACAGAAAAAAGAAAATCATGGTAGATGCCCATTTAGTCGATTTCAGCGTGAAGAATTTTGCGACAAATTTTGCATAATAGAGCATATATACCCGTTCTCACTTCTAAACAACATAAAAGTAAACAGTACAGAGTCAGTAGAATATGCTTCTGAAAAAAGTCGTGTAGTCCTATAAAGTCTTGTTATGGATGCAAATTACTTTGATTCAACTGTGTTTTTCTTCCCCATTCAAATGAGGTGGGGATATTTTGTCATTCAACTCTCTCTCTCTCTCTTTTTTTTTTTTTTTCAATTATCTCGTTTTATCTGCTTAAAAATAAAGTTTGAAATGAGTCAAGTTTAAGATAAATTCTTAATAGGATGTTAGGTTAATATAATTAAACCAACTTTTTAATATGTAAGCTCTCATATGTTATAATAAAAAGTAAAAAATTATTATAGTATAAAACTCTTACATGTTATAATATTATAAACTAAAAAATTGGTTCTAATAATATTTAACTAACACTATATAAAGTCTAACCGTAAATGGCGTTTAAACAATTTGATTATGTCTTTTTTTTTTTCGATTACAACTTTTAAGAGGTTGATTGGGACACCAATAACTCAAATTGGCATGAGTTATGTGGTTACCCTAAATTCTTGAAAGGAAAACAAGAAAAATATGTTTTTTTTCTCCCTCACTTTTTTTTTACGGGGCCAATGCAAGGATGGGATTTTGCTTGATTTATAGATTAGAAGAATTTGGGTTGGTTGACTTCAGTACAGAATCAAACCGTTCACCGTTGTTCCTACAACTTCCAAGGCAATATAAAATAAAAAAAGAGAAGGAAAAAAAAAAGAAAGGGAAATCACTCTCCGGAATAGGAATTGGTTACCCAAAATCGGAGGGGAAAAAATCATTGTACTTCCAGTGGAATATGCTCCCCATGATCCAAACAACAGATCTTTTGTTTTAGCGGGCCCTATCAGTTCCATTACCCACTCTTCACTCAAACCAATCAAATCACCCCACGCAACAACCACACCCTGTGTCCGAAGCACCAACCCGGGCCCCATCCCCAACCTATTGTCTTAATGGATGCTTGTGACGGTACAGTTTTTTCTGATCGGTACTTTCACTTTCCAAGCAAAAGCAAAGCGCAGCGAAGCCAAGCTGTGTTCACTATCGACGGCCCACAATCTCCTTCGGTCACCAACTGGCTCATCCGACGGTAGTGATGCGCCCCATCCACTACACTCGTCAAATTGTCCATGTCAGTGTCCCCTCAGCCTGGCCTCGAAATACTACACCCGTCAGGTGCTCTCCCTCTCTCTAAAAGCACTGTTTCTTGCAACTCTCTCTCTATAGAACAGAAACAGCACAATCGTCTCCCGTTCTCTGTTGGAAACCGGAGAGATTCTCTCTCGTTTCTGCTTTGCTAGGACCAAAACTCTGATGAGATTGTTGATGGCATTTCTCAGCGTGTGAAGTAATGCGAATTGCGAAGACGAAATGCTGGTTGACAGTTGATTTTCCCTCCAGGAGAGCTTCTTTGGTGTGGTCGATGGTTTCAGTGGAGGGAGATTAGGGTTTTTGGAGCTCATATAGTGAGAGATGGAGAACTCGTGGCAGGTCAAATGCGGTCCGACATTGCAGTCTTCGGCTCCGTCCGTGGCGTCCTCGTCTTCTCAGGGGCTCCGGAATCAGGTACTTACTTCCATGGCCGTTTTCTTCCTTTTTCATTTCCCGCTTTTTTCTTTGATGATCGTTTTGCATGTGCTTAGCTTGAGTTTCTTCGTCTAAAATCAAAGCGTTTTTGAGAAGTGTATTTCGTAAAGTACAGGAGGAATGTTGCAGAGGATAAGGATAGATAAATGTGGTATGGAATTCGTTGAGAGGCCGTGTTAATTGTACTATTTTGTTGTTTTGCATTCATCATTGTTTGTATTGAGTAATCTTCGATTTTCTTCGTTTTCCTCGTACTTATAGGATTGGCATTTGGGTGTTAATATGGAATTATTTTAATTTTTTAGCATTGCTAAGGAGTCCGAAGGTTTCAATAGCTTGAGGGAAAGAATATTGGATTAGTGTTTTGGGAGGTCTCTAAAGTAGGAGAAGAGCCTCCTTTTAGTTTATAAACTCTTAAATGGATGTGGTAGCTCCTAAACTTTAATAAGGACCTCTTTTGGACTAAGCTTAAATGGGTAATGCCATATGGCACTTCAAATTGTCTTAAAGGACCAGAGGATACCCCTTTTGCTGCAAGGGAAAGACGCTGAGTCGGTGGGCGTGTTTTCCCCTCTCCTTAGTTGCAAAATATAGTGCTCCTTGTGAAAGCCTTTATTTTGTAAATAGTTTGGACGTATGTTTCCTTATTGCGTGATTTTCTTGCATGTGATGTAGGGACATCTCTATTCCGTTGGCTAGTTGTTCCATTCATCAAGTAGGTTGAAAAAGAAAAAGCCTGATTTTTTTTTTTTTAAATTTCTTTCTGCAAAATGGAATAAGAGTTTTAAAGTTGTGGTTGTTTCTCTTTCCTTTTTGGTTGTATAGTTATCATTCTTTTCTATCATGGCTCTTTATTTTCACGTTTAAGTCATATTCTTACCTGAATTGTGATCTTCGTTTTAAATACAGACCGAGGGGAATTCAGGATATTACTCTTATTTACATGATCCACGTGATTTGAGGCTAAAAGTACTTGGGACGGTGCAAGATCCCCTGCCTCCTAGTTATCCAGATTTAAGCTCCCAAAATTCATGCCATGTTAACCTTGGAAATTCTTTTCTGGCTCTCCTATCTGGGCCACCTTCTCTCTTGCAGTGTGATTTTAAGGAATTATCAAATTCGAAACTTACGAGTGATGGTAATAGTAGTGTTGTCAATGCTACTGGAAATGGTATCCCATTGCGATTTAGTGGGTCACCATTCGAATATACGAGTGAGCAAAACCTGCAATCTGGAGCAGATTTTTGTCCCTCTAATTCAGCAAGGGCAGTAGTGGGTTCTAACTGTAGTACCAATGCGGTTTTGCCTGGCCGTCAGAGTCCAGACTTGGAAACAACAGCCATCCATTGCATGGTACCTGGTACTGTGAAGGCAAATGATTCCTTATCTTCAAATGAGGAATGGCATGGTGCAGTCCCTCCAAATGCCGGGAAGCTCTCTAGCACAAAAGTGCAAACATCGCAAATGAAGTCTCGAGAAGAAAATTTTTCTATTTCTAATCCATCATCTAATTTTTTGAGCGACTGTCCTCGAGTTTTTTGCTCGGGTACTGGTGAGTGCATCAACCACTTGGTTTTTTTATTACTTAGAGGTTGCACTTTTTGCATGGTACATTCTGATGTTTGTTTGTTTGTTTTTTATTCACATAGGTGGATTTCTACTTATCAGTACTACAGGACTTCTTGGTATTGTTTGCTCATGTCATTGTCTTCACATGTCTGTCTTAAAATTTTGTGAGGTTGGTTTGTGATTTTTTGCTTCTAAGTAGCTTTGGCTTAATTTGATCTCATTTATGTAGCTTAGGCACAACTGATTGATCAAACTGTTTTTGTCTTGTAGCATTTAGGACTATTTGGTGTTAACCCTGGCGATGCTGTTCATATGGACAATGGTGAAACCATTGCTCAGTGGCGGAAGCTGTACTTTCAGAAGTTTGGGGTATGGTTTTTATGTTATAATGATGTAGTTTTGCTTCATGTTCCTTTTGGCATGTTATTCAAAAGGCTTGTGAACGTCAGGTGTGTGCATGAGCATGACTGTGAAAGCTGGGAATATGTTGCAATTTGTTTTTTATATGTATATATGTAGTATATACATGTGTGTGTATGTATGCATGTATGAGTGTATGTGTTGCATTCCAGAAAATGAGTTCTTGAAATATTTGTTTCCTTTTGCTCGTTGTAGCAAATGATGCATCTAATTTCTTGTAGGCGCTAGCGAAGGTCATATGAGACCACTATTACTCCTATTTCTTTTCTTTTTAATCTTTTTTGATTTTTTAAGTATAATTTGATGCTAATTATGTAGGTTTTACGGAGAATTGTTTGGTATTTCTATGATATAGATTCCCTTTCTTTCCTTCTGGCTCTTGGCTTTTGGCTTGGGTGGTGAAGGAGTGTCGAATGAGCATGAGAGTGTTTTTTGTGTCAAGTTTCTTATAATTATGTGTTCAACATGAGCAATAAGGTTTTTTGTAGTTAGTCATAATAATTTTCTATATAAATTTTGTCTTTTAAATCGAGAATTGAATTTTTCATTTGCATGTGTTTGAAGCAACGAGAACACTGGATGGTGACGTTTTTATGATGCTTTAGATTAGGGTTCCAGAAGACCAAAGTGATTGGGACTGGCCGGAAGGATTATCAGCAACTTCTGGTTTGGTGAAATCTAGAACGACTTTGCCTAACATTTCCCCTTTGGTTCATTCATCTGAAGGTTTATCAAGGTCTGGACAACTTTCAGATAAAGTTATGGTATTAAACCGTCATACAAACCAAAATGTGGTTATTGATGCTTCACAAAATAAACAAAAGAGGGATGCTCAGTGCAGTAACAATAGGCCTCTCAAGAGTTTATTTGGCACTTCCCAGGGCCAAATGCATCCTACAATAGGTTCCCGGGTAATGGATTCAACAATATCCAAATCTGTTGGTAGTGGTCTACATGATGGTTGTCAGTCCATTTCTGCTTATAATGATATTATTTTGAAGAATGGAGATTTGTCCATTACCCATCCTTCTATGCAGGATTTGACAACCATGGGTCAAAACTCTGATTTCACCATGTTTAAAAATGCGCCAAATAGCATCTTTGTGGACAGGGATGCTGCTTTTTCAAATATTGAGTTGAAGCTTGGGCAACCATATCAATCAAGCCAAAATTCAAAAGTTTTAGATCGACCTGCACCGGGACTACATCTATTAGACACGGTTGTAAATCCATCAAAGTTGGTTTTCTCTGAGCAGATGACACACAATAGTACGTCAAGATGTCTTCTTTAAACAAATCTCATTTGCTATCTTGTATACGTTATTCCTTTATTTCCATTTTTGCTTCCTTAATTTATTTAAGCAACTGCATGACAAATACTTTTGTAACTTTGCTGCAACTGCAGATTGCAGGGGAAAGGTGGAACTTTTGCAATCTCTCTACTTTTCTACTGGCTCATGTAGTCCCAACACAAAAAGAGAACAAAGCCACTTGAACCTTGGGAACAATGGATTTGCTGTTAGCAACATCAACCATGCTGCTATTTTGGATAAATCCAGAGGCAACCTGGTGCAGAGTGCAGCAGTTCCGCCAACCAATTTCAATCTGGTAGCTGAGAACAGTGCACAGATAAAGTCCAACGACAATATTCTCAATTGCTTAGAGCACACTGCACCCCACACACAGTATTATGAACCTCGCTTTGCCAAGTATGATTCATCTAATGTTCCATGGAACAGTGGAAATGGCTTGGAAAGGCAATTAAATGAAATTAGTTCCCACGGACTAATTGACAAGGGTAAAGTGGTGAAACTTGTTACGGATGGATCTTACTTCGTGAAGGATGCAGGGAGCAGAATTAGCAAGGAATGTGAGTTTTCAACCTCTCGTCCTCATTTTTCAGTATCACCAGGAAGCAGCTGCAATTTGTATCAGTGGTCGACTGTACCACTTGAGGCACCTGAAGCCAGAAAATTTTCTAGCCATTCTGAGCATATTCCTCTATTTGGAAGTAGTCTACATCTTGATCATGTCAATCAGAGATCTTTTGCTTCTTCTGTTGGATCTGGAGTAGTTTTACCATCACAAGTAGTTACAAAGGGCCTTCCTTTGGCATCATCAACTTATTTGTCAGATCAAACTCCAACTTTGCATAGAGAAGAGAGCACTGGTGTTAGCCCTCATCTCCTTGATGAGAGTTTGCGAATGCTTGCCCTGAGGCAAATGCTGGAGTTATCTAAGCAACAACATGCTTTTCCTTCTTTTGGAATGAACAAATGGGAAGAACGATATGATGATATTTCTTATTCACATCATTCTCTTGCCGAGTCTTCAGCACCCGGCAAACAATGTAATGGACCTGGTCCTACCAGTGGTAGGGAAGCTTCTGAAACCACTGCAAGAGCACGCCTAACTGGTGCTACGAGTAAGTTTAGCGGTGATGTTCACAGTTGTTTTTGACTGCTAACTAAAAAAATTGCTTAAATAATTATCTTATTTGTATTGTTGCACTCTGGAATATTCATAATAATTGTGTTGGAACAGATATGAATGGCTGCTGTGATTTTTTGATAGGCAATGGCTGCTGTGATTTGTCGGCACTCATAAGAGGAATTCCAATACATCCTAAAGAAGTTGCGGTCCTAGGTCAACGTTCTAGCGAGCAGTTGTCGATGAGGTTGGTCTAGCAGCCCTCTTAAAATAATTATCGACGTCTTTATTAATTCTGCACCATGTTTTCTTCCCTTAAGGAATCATATTGGCTTTGTTTGAGTCTGATTTTTATTTTTTATTTTTTTGAGACATGAAAGAAACGAGATGAACATTGCTGGACCAAGCGAGTGTGAAAAATGCTGCAGAGTACCTTCTGTATGTTCCCAGCACAGTTGCAATTGCTCAGTCCATGTACATTGTTTTAAGAAGAATTTGGAGTCGACAGTTGGAAGCTTTCCTATTGCCTTAAAGGAACAAAGAGGATTGATTAATGGTGAAGCATCTGTAATATTTGGTTCAAAGTTTGCCGAAAACGATATTGTTCGAAACAATGAAATTATTTCTTTGGATCAAGGAAGAAATTTAAATGAGAAACTACCCAACTACATTTCCAGTCATGCTTCCCAATGGAGAGATGTTCCAAGCAAGGTGAAAAAGGTTTCTACTGTGATGCGTAGAGATACTTCTGCCGAATGCAATAACATTACCATGCAGACAAAGGACTCCTTTAAAGAGAATGAGGCTTCAAATATCTCTTCTGGATCTTCTGCCCCTGCGGTTACTGAGTTGTCAGTTGAAGTTAACAAGATGGATTACTCTTGTGCTGATGCTGGAAATACCGGGTGCGTTAGCAATATCGTACTTGATGAAGGATCAGGCATAGACAAATGCTGGTCATCAGATGATGCACGTGGAAGTGAAAGAAGTGAAGAGTTTCTGGGTAATAATTGCAAGACTAGCTTTAAAGAATCTGGGTCTTCCAAGAATGCAAACCATAAATCGTCAAGAAGCCTTCTTGATGAGCTTAAGCTCATAAATTCTTTGACATGGAAGAAAGGTCGAAAGCAAATCCAAACCAGTACTTCCCTTCAAGACGACAACAATCTTTCCAATAAGCTTAATAGATACTCAGAAAAGGGGAAGAAGAACACAGATTGTTTTTCTATAGTACATGATGAAGGTAACGGAGAAACTAATTCTGCTGAAGTTCCCTCTTTTGCATCCAAACAGATATGTTCCTTATCCAACCAAAGGAAAACTTCTGGAGCCTGTTTAAATCAGCAGAATTCTGAACATAGATTGTCTATGATGTCTTCCATGAAGAAACCTCCTCGTAAAAGAGACATATACAAAATTTATAATGACAATGAGGGGAAAGAAGTTTGTTCGATCGAATTTAAAGCTGGTGCTAGACGTTGCGAAACTCCTGAAATATTAGATGGAAAGAGATGCAAAAAGGATTGCATTTCTACTTCTTTTGGGCAGAGTCTAATTCAGGAGCAAACTCATGGTGGCCCTCGAACAAGGAATAAGTATAATTCAAAAGTTAGTCTAAATCCATCTCTTAACTGCCAGGCCAGCAGTCGGCATTGCAAGTCGAGGCCAATAGTATGTGGAAAATATGGAGAACTATCTGATGGGGAAGTGGTTCGAAATATGTCAAAACCAGCAAAAATTGTTCCTCTCAGTAGGGTTCTTAAATTAGCCAGAAGGTGCACACTTCCCAAGAATGACAAGCCTACATTTACTTCTATGAGAGGGATGAAGAAGACCCACGATGATGGAGCTGATGGATTTTGTAATAGATTCCACCTTTTAAAGACTGAGAAGGAAAGCAGATCCCATAATGCTGCAGTTTGTGGTGCAATCAATAATGAAACTTCTTTGGAGAAAATGAAGAATAGAGGCTCCAGCAGAGAAAATAAATTTGGTGAAGATTTGTCCATATTGGAGATAGAGAGATATGATATCAATAAAGATAGTGTCAAAGAAGATAGCATTGCTCATGCTCGGTTGGAGCCAAAATCTAAGGAAATTCGCAAGCGCAGTATTAGTGAGCTGACAGGTGATGGTAAACATTCACATGCTTTAGTTTCCTTTTTCTTGTTCTTTTTTTTTTTTTTTTTTGTTTTACTCGTCTCCCTGAAGTAGCTTACTGCATCAAATTTACCAAAGTTGCTTCTGGGGCAGATAGTCTTGCACGTAATCATAGAGAGAGAGAGAGAGAGAGTGAGCCGAATGTTGATATATATATATATATATATATATATTGTGTGAAAAAGTGGCTGAATGTCGCTGCTGTGGCTTAGAGGTAGCAACAATTCAACAGGGTGTTAGCTCCCTACGTAGCACTTGCTGCTGCTCGATTAATCAATGACATAGAGATTGCTTGAAGAACAACTGGTGCCTTACTGTTTAGAACTGACTATAATATCAGGGTTCAAAACTCTTTTCAGCTATTTTCTGCATGATGCATACCTGTTTATGTTTGCCTCTTTAGTTTGAGTTTTCATGTTTCTTGTAATTCTTTTTTAAAATTTTTAACAATATTTTTTTTCATCCTCAGGGAAGGGTCCTCATCACAAAACGTTCTCTCTTTCAAAGATATCAAAATGCATTCCAGAAGTCACAAAAGGTACAATTTTAAGGAGTGGTGAAGATGGGAAGCATGGATTATGCGAAGCGGCTGAAAAGTAAGTTGGGAAATGGAATTATAGAATTGTCTTGTATGTTTCTTGATGGACATAATTATGACAGTTTTTTGGTTCTGGTTAGTGGTTACTGCACAGTGTGGCTTGTATTTGAACTATAGCAAGTTGGTAGCGTAGCTTATTGTGAGTACTTCTCATTTAACAAATTGATGCAGAGCTCAAGAGCAAACATGCTCATCTCTTCTGGATTCAGATTCTTTCTGCTGTGTCTGCGGTAGCTCAAACAAAGATGAAATTAATAATTTACTGGAGTGCAATAGATGCTTAATCAAAGTATGTGGCTAGTAAGACATTGTTCAACCAGAGAGTTCCTTTGTAGTTTCTTTGTAAACATCAGATGACATTAGTTTGTTTATGATTTGCAGGTGCATCAAGCTTGCTATGGTGTTTCCAGAGTACCTAAAGGCCATTGGTATTGCAGACCGTGTCGGACAAATTCAAGAAACATTGTAAGCAAATGTGTTTTACTTTTTTTGTATATTAAGCCATTTACAGCCTCATGTAGTTTGTTTATCTTGTGTGCCTTTGGAACGCAAGTCGTTTTATTTTTTATGTTGGATTACCTTCCCTCATGAATATACATCTTACCAGGCTATAACCGTCATGGAGTTTGGTTACTTTTAACTTTATCGCTCCTTGTAATCTCTTTCTTCTGTTATTTAATGGTATTAAGCCCAATGTTGTCAATGGAAAAAAGTTAAAAATTTATTTGTTGGGCAACGTAAATTTTAAACAAGCTGGAGGATAAAAAAGGCTATTGACAGTAGGGAGAATTAATTTTTTGGCACAAGAATATGATTTTATATAATAATAAAAGAATATAGGTTACCTATAAGTCGGGTTCTAACGATATGTTTACCATGTTGTCTCGTTCTTCTTGTCCACCCTCTGACCTTGTGATGCTCTGATGAATGTATGATTTATTCCTGTATCTAGGTTTGTGTTCTTTGCGGTTATGGAGGTGGTGCAATGACTCAAGCATTGCGGAGTCGCACAATTGTGAAAAGCCTTTTGAGAGTTTGGAATGTTGAAACCGAATGCAAGGCTTTGTCTGTCAAAGCTTTGGAAAGTTCACTGAGCAGGTTGAATCCCTCTGCTCCTAAATGTGAAGAAGGAACCTCATTTCCTATGTGTCAACCTGAAAATGCCAAACCATTGGCATCAGCTGTCTGCAAATTGGATATGCTGTACACCCTGGATGTTTTGCAGAATTCCCTTTGTGTTAGCAAGTTAAAAGTAGATAACAGTATCACGGCAGGATTTCTTGATTCAACAACTAAGCAGTGGGTTCATATGGTCTGTGGGCTTTGGACTCCTGGAACTCGATGCCCAAACGTTGACACTATGAGTGCTTTTGATGTATCTGGTGCTCCACGTCCCAGAGCAGATGTTGTAAGTATTGAACAAAATGATACTTTAAGCAAGCACCTGTAGTGTTATTTTGATACGTTATGGAACTGATATAAAACATTGAATCATGGAACCTCTGCTATTTCCAATGGTTGTTAATTTTAGTAAATTCCTTTTTAAAAAAAATAGAAATAAGTCATAATTACTCCTCTCTTCAATTTTTATTACCACCGAGTTAAAGTTACAGAGTAAGAGATTCTTCCTTCGAGTAACAAATGATTCATGTATGGCTTTCTGAAACTTGATGGGGTGTTCACCTTCTAATTCTTTTTATTTCTTCTCCAGGTTTGTTCTATCTGTAGTCGTCCTGGTGGCACATGTATCAAGTGCAGGGTTCTAAACTGTTCTGTGCGATTTCATCCCTGGTGTGCTCATCAGAAGGTCTCTACACTTGTTACGTTTAAAGAAAGTCAAACTTTTATTGCTTGTTGTTCCTTCAGCATTTACGACCTTTTGTCATTGGTTGTCTTTGATGACCTTTTGTCATTGGTCGTCTTTGATGTCTACCAGTAACTTTGTTCTTGGTTACAGGGTCTGTTACAAAGTGAGGTTGAAGGTATTGACAACGAGAATGTTGGCTTTTATGGAAGATGTGCACTTCATGCTGCACATCCAACGTGCGAGTCTGATTCTGACCCAGACGACAAGATAGCTGGTGGTTCAACAGTAGAGGAAATAACATGTGCTAGGACTGAGGTATATTAAGCATTGTTTGCGGTTGCATCCTTGCTTGCATCTGTTCAAGGTGGATTCACTGGGTTACCTGAGGATGAATTCAATTGATTTATGTCTGTTATTTGTTCTTTTGGTTATCTGCAGGGTTACAAGGGCCGTAAACGTGATGGCTTCCGGCATAATTACCGTCAATTAAAGGGCGAAGTTGGATGTCATGTTCCTCAGGAGCAGTTAAATGCTTGGATTCACATTAATGGGCAGAAATCATGCATACAGGGGGTTCCTAAACTACCCACATCAGAAATTGAACATGATTGTCGGGTATCTTAAAAACTTTTTTATACGCTGCCCCAAATATTCGTGTTAGTAGAATCTTGGAGTGTGTTCCAATATCATAATGTCCATTTGTTTACAATTGAACAAGATTCCTGCACATAAATTCTGAACTCTACCATCTGGTTTTGTTTTTGTTTTGAGAAAGTTTTGGAGGAAGTTTAAGTGGATATATGAGCTTGCCAGTTTGTGTTAAATGTTTCTTTTTTTGTTCATTTATATATTTCATCAGAAAACTGCATTAATTATATTCAATCCATGTTATAGCTGTTTCCACTTAAAATTGCTTTTGGCCTTTTGCTATCAATGGCAGAAGGAATATGCCCGTTATAAGCAAGGAAGGGGTTGGAAACATCTGGTGGTTTATAAGTCTGGCATACATGCACTCGGCCTTTACACTTCTCGGTTCATATCCCGCGGTGAAATGGTATGATATTCTCATGTCTATGCATTGATGGAGTATTAATGTAGTTGAAAATATGGTGCTTTTTTTTTATTTTTTTTTCCTTTTTATTTTTTTCAGCCTAACTGCAAGCACAATGTATTTGTATTCCTTTGTAGGTTGTCGAGTATGTTGGTGAGATTGTGGGGCAACGCGTTGCTGATAAGAGGGAATACGAATATCAATCAGGAAGAAAACTCCAGTACAAAAGTGCTTGCTACTTTTTCAGGATAGATAAAGAGCATATCATTGATGCTACACGCAAAGGAGGAATTGCTCGCTTTGTTAACCATTCATGTCTGGTAATGTTGCTCTTCTCGATTGAGTCTAATACTTGTCTTGTTAAACATGTAATCCAAATTTCCAACGAGTAATGTTACATATCACTTGATCATATCTGTACCTTTTCAGCGAATCACAATTTCACGTCTCAACTCTAGAACCCACTTGTTATGATACATGATCAAGGTCCTACAAAAAACCAGTTTGGTATCATCACCGCCGGTGATTATAACTAGCATCTTTCATCATCGCACAGGTTATGTACAACTTATAGGTTATAACAAAGTTGTACATCGTCCATCTTTTGTTTAGATTTAACCACACCAAATGAATATTAAACCTTCCCTTTCTTTTGTGGTCATCAACCTCTTGGATGTTAGCAAGATTATTTGTTTATTTTTTACGCATCTCTGATTTTGATGTTGGTAATATACATGACTAAATGCTCTATTTTGCTTCCGTTATTTGCTTAAACTCTTTCTTCTCGTTTTTCGTGTTTTTTGATTGGCATGATCAGCCCAATTGCGTTGCCAAAGTGATATCCGTGAGGAATGAAAAGAAGGCAAGTTCTATATATCTTTCTATGCGCGCATTATATACATGTACACGTCTGTCTGTGCCCGTATAACCAAGTAAATGTTTTTTTTTTTCTTCCTTGGTTTATAGGTTGTCTTTTTTGCGGAGAGAGACATATTTCCTGGAGAAGAGATTACATACGACTACCATTTTAACCATGAGGATGAAGGTAAGAAGATACCATGCTTTTGCAATTCAAAAAATTGCAGGCGCTACTTGAATTGAACTAAGACAACAACATTAGTTTCTCGGTGTAAATGTATTGGGGAATATGTGGGTCACGTAATTGTGGGATCTCATCATGAAATGTACCCTATTTTTTACAAAATATAAAGGATGTTACTAACCTTGATGGTGTATAGTAAATGATTTTTTTTCTTTTTTTTGGGAAAAATGTGTGATGTTTGATAAGCTGTTAAATTGACAAGCTTTCGTGCTATTTAAAAGCTGTTCAAAGCCTGCTAACCTCAGTACGTGACTCAAGAGCAAGAAACACCAAACTAGTTAAACCATGTGTTTGGGAGTATTGGTTAAATATAGTATAACATGTAAAAGCTTGATGCTGTAACAACAAAAGTTTTAGTTGAAACTAAGTTTGTGAAACAAGTTTAAGTCATAATTGGGACATGGTTCTCTTATTCAGACATGCTCGTGAACTGGTACCCATTAAGCGGGTCGTCTTTGAAAAAGACGACGTTTGTTTTTCCTAAAGGGAAAACTCTTTTTTTTTTTTTTTTCTTTGAGTTGAGAGATTTAACCTCGAATACTTTTTACGGTGGAGGCATGCCAAAAATGTGAGGGTAAACTAGCCCTGACGTACCCTTTGATCCATGTAATGCATCAGCATTGCTGTATTTACATGGTGACAGGGGACAACCGACAAGCATCTAACATTAATTTAAAACATAGAATCTGTCAAATATTGTCTAAGTCTATCGGACCTTACAACGGTGTACATATAGTATAGATAAAAAAATACAACCAAAGTATAGTCTAACAAAACATAATCAAAGAGCATGATTAAAGTCTCGTTATTACATGTTTTGACAAAAACAGATAATTAAACGACTCATGGACATTGTGAGTAAAACAATAGCATTCTACTCAACTTTGTACAGCGAACTTGGAGGGGGGAAAATGTAAAACAATAGAAATCATGAGGGAAAGGTTTAGTAAGACTTGAATTTTAAATCATTTATAAATAATATAAATAATTCAAATAATGAATAGGAATAAAAATAAATAATAATTAAATAATTGATTGATTAGATCAGTCTTACTCTTTATGTCATGTAATTTATCTCAAACAATACATTAATATGTAATGTCTGCAATATAATTACCGTTGTAGTGGTCTGGATAGGGTTTCAGGACTTACCCTTAAGGTTGCCTTTTGCACGACTTGATCTCTATGTGGTATCATGCACTTAAAACTCAATCAAACAGAGATCTTAGACCGTTTGGTGTTTTAGGAAATTATTTAATTTGCCTCACTCGATGACACTAATACTGAGATAATATTTATTAAAACCGTTATTCATAATTCAAAACTAACTAAAAATAATAATGTGATTTAATTTGTAATTCAATTCTTAATACGTTTAAGTGTTTAACAAATAGCCAAAACACCATTTTAAAAATCATGGCTATCAAGGAAAGGGGTTTATAGTCCTACCTCGATCTTTAATACCAAACATGTCCATTTTGCAAATTCCGTCTCGCTAAATGTTAGCTCCAAAGGACAGTGAGCAACCTTAAGTATAGACTCGATTCATTAACGTTAAAACTTAGACATATCATAATAGTACACAATCTCATGGTTTCTTAGTATGCCTTCTCTAATTATAATTCTTCGTTTATTTATATGACAATCAAACACACATTAGGATACATCAACGATGGTTTTTTATCAGTAAAACAAGTGAAAACAAACTTAGGATTTAATTTGAAACAAAAGGGGTTTGGGTGGCCTGAAACTAGATTCCCAGGTGTAGTGTAGTCAACTAGGGTACACTACCCGCGGTCGACGTCAATATACTAATCGCCGTCGGCTGTGTTGTCATAAGCAAAAACACTCTGTTTCGAGCTCCTGAACTCAAATCAAGTTCAAATCTTCCCAAATCAGTTCTAATGCTTCTAAAATATGTTCTAACATTTCTTAATCATCATTTGAACCATTAAACATAATTTTGCTCAAATGCAACTCAGATTCACTATTCTTGCAATATTTTTCACAATATTATGAAAATGAGAAAAATAACTCAAGAACATGTTTAATCCGAATTTATGAGTGCAAGGTGATTAGATAAGCTTTCTTAAGTTATAAATAAACTCTAGAAAACGTTTTCCATCATTCTCAGATACATTTAGTACATAACTAGCTTCTATATTTTCACATGCGAATCATAATTTGACATAAAAACTTCAAGAACATAAACAAAATGTCAAAACTAGATCTAAACATACAAATTTTAGAGCTACAAAACAAGAATAAATTCTAAAAATTGAAATATGATTGAGCTATAATGTTTCTAACCTCAGTTTTGTTAGAAAAACAAAGTTTGAACTTGGAACTTTGCTTCTGTTTTGGCCGAAAATAGAAGCCTTGTGTTTTGAGTTGATGAAGCAATGTGAGAGTGTGAGAGAGAGTGACATGAAGAGAGGAAGAGAAAGGGAGTGACGAGTCTGACTAGCTTTGGCTTCTCTAAATCAGAGAATTGTGAGTGGGTTTTAGTTTAAAACAATGGGCTATTTGTCGTGGGAGTTTGGGAGTCTGAGTGTACAGTTTCAAAGCCTTCATTTCATGTGGTTTTGGTCTAAGCATGTTGGGGAGTCGTTAAGAATTCTAGCATTTGTTCTTATTTTTTTTCTTTTTTTTAATAAATGAATTAAAGGAAAATGTTGATTGTTGAAATTAAAATGATATATCAGAAATTTATTTTAAAACAATTCAATAATCGCTAACAATAAATTAAAGCAAACAAAATAAATAAAAATGTACTAAAAGAGGTAAAAAAAACAATCACAGAAGCAATTAATTATAGATAAAATTCTAATTAGGCACACAATTTAGCAATTTTCTGCATACTGATTATGATTAATTAAATTTGGATATTACTGTTAAGTGCCACAAGCATTTCTTTGATCCATTTAATAGGTTGTTTGAAATACAGGTTGGAATTAACAATTTCAATTTAAAAATTGTTACGTGTGAAAAATTTACCTTACATAAAATTTACCTTATGTAAAAACTTTACACTGTTTACGATTGCAATTGATGGTTAAAACTTTACAGCCAAACGCCCACAGGCCTACTAAACTTATTGATAAACAAAATAAATGCCGCACCAAATAAGAAAAATCTGTTATTTTCGATAGAGGGGGTCAAAAGGGTCATTTCATTATTAAAAAAAAAAACAGAAACTAATACAGACGATACATTGACAGAACCGTAGACTGAAAAGCAACCTAAGCTACGAACAGCTAAGGGACTTGACACTGTAGCCCGTCAGGATTCAACGACATTCTCTGCATTGCGAACCAAGAAAATCCTTCGGCTGCATATAATTAGAGATTGCCAAAATAAAACCATAGGAGGCATACATTTGAGCATATACATCGGTGTATAGACTAAAACAAAGATGGCTCTGTCCAACGCAGTCACGGTATATTACGAGAACCAGTGCGCTTGTACACCATAGTTCGTATCTGTAGCAGCTCCAGCCCACTCGTCCCATCTCATCTATGATCCCCAAGTTGGAATGTTTGCTGTGGCCTCATTGACCATTTTCACCAAAGTAGCCTGCAAAATGCGCAAATGTTTAAATTGTTGGGTTGCCACAAGGTCAACAAGACAAACAAGGAGTTTGTTTTCTTTCCATGACCCAGACAAATTGACACTCGAGTAAGCACACCCTTAAGCTAGTTCTCTCCCCCTTCATGTCACTGAGACCCAGTCCACAAAGAGCTGCCTAAATTAGGTAAACGAGAACCCTCAAGCTGAGCTATCTATTAATATTCTTCTCTACATCCCCTATAGCTGGTTAACATGTTCTCACGTCTCAGTCTAGGTCTAGGCCCACAAGATATTTTATAGTGAATAAACAGCCAAAACTTCACCTACTCAAACCTAACCACCCCTCCAAGTCAACATTTTACATTAGCATCGTCTCTTGATAGTTCAATGGGGAATCTTCTGACCAAACTATAATCACATAGTTCCACAGACCATGCCAAACATTACCTCCATTAACTCATTCCTGTATCAGGTTTATTCGCTATAGTCCTATTCCAAGAACAAAAGTACGAAAAGAAAAAGAACAAGAAGACACAACAAGAAAAAAGAAATCTCAGCGAAAAAAAAAAAAAGGGAATAAAAGAAGGAAGTGTCAGCGACAACTAGTTACTCTAGATCATTAAGTTATTCGGATTCACATAGATGGTCAATAAAAATCTGATCAAAAGCCTGGATAAAACAATAAGAGTAAAATCAGATTATCAACAAACTCAAAGTTGTCCATGCCTATATACACAGAAAAAGGGTGGACCAAACGGCAATACTGAAATTAATGTAGAATTAATAGTTTATTAATTATTATGTTATTTATAAATATTTCCCTCCCTCTCTCTCTCTCTAAGATTTGAACTTATGATCATGACCTACTCATTTATCCCCATTCCCCTCGTTTTTACTTTCACCCAAAAACTCGACAAGGAATGGGCACTTGCCCATATCTAAAACGTTGTCAGGCAAGAAATTAAGATAAGTATCTATTCCAAAGTTTCAGAACCAAAAAAAAAATCGATAAAGGCAAGCGACATCATATTTTCAAGTTATTATGCTTATATTTTATGGTTTAACCACTTATGTGATGACATGGTACGACTACAACTACAAGGAGATGAAACATACCACACTTTCTGGAACACCGGGTGGTGGTAGAGGAAGGTTTCTTGGAGGAGGAGCACTGCCAAAAGACCTTTTGTCGAACCTCCATTCTCCAATCTTTCCATAGGTTAATTCACCCTAAATATCAGAGCATGAACAAAGACAATAAATTAACAGTTCATTCCCTGCTAAATTGAATGCAGTTGGCAACATTTGATGCCTGAGGAGAATTACGGTTTCCATGTTGAAAAGTAAACCAATAACACGGTACCTTCATATTATAGTCACATCCATAAGTATAATGAATTATGAACTTGTTCCCAACTTCTTTATCCCATGGAGGCTAATATGCATCACAAAACAACACGAAGTGTTAATATCTCAAGACAATAGTAAAATAAAATAAATTCAAAAAGGCTGACAGCCAAAAAAAAAAAAACGCCAGCATTCCAAGAATAATGGGAAGAAAAAGTACGTTGGAATTAGGAAAATAACAAATCAGCAATAGTGACAGGTTCAAGATAGCAGGCCAAAGCTCTGATCTCTGATCTTGTTAGGAGTTGAACCATGTTTTTAAGGTCCTTCTCCTGATTTTGTTCTGTTTTCTGAGGGTTTCTTTCCCTCTTAGCTTTGTACACATTTTTCCTTCAATATCAAGTCTCTTGTTTCAACAAAAAAAAAAAAAAAAGATAGCGGGTGAGAGCAGTGCATGATGGAGGGAATGGATGCAACAATTGTTGCCAATCTCTAAATGGCTAGAAAATCTCTCAAGGACATGAACAGTGCTATGTGATATTATTAACCGGTTACTAACAAACAAAATGAAGTTTTGGACATACAATTACATTCACTTGATAAAACTTTCAATATTCAAGAAATATTAAGAAATTCATGGAAACACATTAGCGTTGCCTTTGAATTATATAATTGACAAGAAAGAAATGATAATCCATCCAACCTGAATCATGAAATCCTTGTATAAGATGTTGCCGACATTGTGGAGAGCAGACGAAACAGCATAAGCATACCTATTTCAGGATACAAAATGAAGTAAGAAATAATGAAGCCGACTGAAAGACCATTAGAGGAAAGGAGACCATTAAAGGAGAGCACACATTTCAAGAACCCAACCAAAAGCTTTGTCTGTTTGGATTTCCAAGTTGGAGCAATCTTCTTGAGAGATTCCTGTCAATGTTTAATTGACTATTAGCACACAACTAAAAAAAGAGACTAATTCTATAAATTGTCCTTGAACTTTTAACACTGTAACAACATGCTCCCAATTCCATTTTTCTATCATCTGTTCTCCTCCAACTTTGAAATTGCCAAAATTTCCTCTTCCGTTAACTTTTTAGACGGATAAAACTGCATACCTTTCCAACGATGACAGGAGAATTTCCAACAATGACAGAATTTCCTGTCATGCCCCTGGTTCGCTTTTTCTATCATCTGATCTCCTCCAACTTTGTAATTGTACCAAATTTTCCTCTTCCATTAACTTTTTAGACAGATAAAATTGCATACCTTTCCAACAATGACAGGAGAATTTCCAATAGGGTCGATTCTGGTAACTGGTCCTTTGTCTTCAGGGAAGTATTTCCTGAGGACTTTCTCGTACTTTTTTGGTTCGATATAGAAAAAGGGAAATGCAGCTCCAAGCCCATCTCTAGATAAGTTGGGTATAGGCTTAACAATAATATGATCTGGTTCAGCCATCAGTATATAACTGGATACACACAAGAACAACACAAAACAACGTCAAGCCAAGCAAAAGTAAAGACAACGAGCTCAACAAAATTCGAAACTAAGCACCAGAGCATCTCATACTCTTCTTTAATGTCCGCTTTCTGAAGCCATTGTACAAATGCCCATGGCCTGTTGAGAACAATATAACCCTGTGTGGTGAAGAAATGAGGTTAGAAACTATTAGAAAGTAATTTATTATACAAAACAAAAGAACAACTTTTAAGCTTTCATTATTATGATAATCTGGCTACTGATAGTCATCTGTAAGAACTTTTTTTAATTAATAATAAGAATTAGATGCCAACACCGTTGGGGTTAGCCCAGCGGTTGGGAAGGGAGGGTTTATGGGACAGGTTCCAGATTCGATCCTCGAGAAAACATTGTACAATAAAAAAAAGAAATAGACGCCCTAATTGTTTATTACCAAGAGCAACAAAATCGAAGGAAAATTGATCAAACAAGCGCACAAGATTCACCATATACACTTTCAGCAAAACAAGATTACAGGAGAATCACGCAACTTAGGCCTCTCACCCAAACTCTAAATACTTATTAGGTAGCTCAAATGAAACGAGGAAAAATATATATACATCAACCAACAGAATTATTAGAGCAATATATATATATATATATATATATATATATATATATATATCAAATTAAGGGGAAGCTCAAAACCAAAAATTTAAACCAGAGCTTGAAGTCAACCCCGTATTAGTCCTAAAGCAATGCAAATCCTTTCAAAGAATCGAAATCCAAACTTCCTATACTAGAAATTCAAACACATTTTCATCTCAAAAGTCAAAACAAAAAGCAAAAGCTAATAGGAGAGAGAAAGACGAACCCGGTCCATTCCGGCAGGCAAAGGCTGGGCGACGAAGGTGGGGATCTCGTCCATGAACTTGTCGGGCTTGCCGGAGTGCAGGATCCTGGTGAAGCCGCCCATGCCGGAATTGGGAGCGTCCTTGAACTTCTTGAACCAGTAGTACATGATCCGGCACTGCCACGTGTTGTAGACGGAGTCCGACGCCGTCACGGCCGTATGGAAACGGGGCCGCCTCGGGGTCGCCGCCTTGGAGCGGCCGACCGGCATCTTGATGATGGGGTCCACCATGATGGACGAAGAGGACCGCGAGGGACCAGGGAATCCCTGCTTCAGAGGGGCATTCGCCGATATTATTATGTTGTATGTGATCAGAGCCACCGAGAACGTTATCAGTGCGCTGAAGAACAAATTCCCACAACGCATTTTCTGTTCTCTCTCTCTCTCTCTCAAGTCTCAATCTCTGTTCCTATATACATGTACTATCAACGTTGTTGTTGCGTTAGTCAACGGTACAGTCTGACTTTTTTGGGGTTATCTCTCTCACTCTGTTTCCGAGTCCAAAATATAGAGAAGAGAGGGAGGGTAAGTGGCGGGTTCGGAAAGGCGTAGTCGTCCGGTTCAACGGTTGTTGCGGTAGAATTGCCCGGCACCACGTTCCGCTTTCATGGCCTTCTGTCTACGATGTGGGCCCCTTTTTTTGATTTGTTGGGAGGTGAACAAGTGGCCCAAAATGTAAAGATTAGGGGAAGCATGGGTCGATCGTCGCCATGTGGGTAACATGCTAGGTACCATGTGAGTTTATGAATTCTAATATTAACCTGTATTACTTCTGTATGTTGATTATGCTCATTTTTCTTTCTGTAAAATTTACCAAGCCACCAAAAAAGTCGTATTGTAATTAACCCCATAGTGCATCCTCTTTCACATGATTTCTACCTTTAGGATTAAGGATAACAACCTCCGAACCAAATGTGTTCTAGTTCTAGAGGATGATATACAGCTATAGAAATAAACTTGCGTACTATTTAAAAAACAAAATTATATTGATAGTTCTCAGAAAACAAAAAAAAACAACAAAACTAAAAAATCAAAAATAAAAAAATTTTCCCTTTCCGTTACAATAACCATGATAAAAGCAAACTTTAATCCCGTCCTTTAGATGCAAAATGCCAAGAGATCATCAACAGAGGACTCTGTGGAATCCTTAATTATTATTATTATTAAAGAAAGTGGATCGTGTGCGTAATAATAAACTATTAACTTTACCAGGGAGAGTTAAAAAAAGGAAAGAAGAAGAGAACATTTATTACATCACTCTTCAATTGTATAAAACTTCAGTTCAATATACATTACATAATACTACCAAAAAAAATCGAAATCTTTTTTTTTTTTTCCTTTTTTACTTGATCCATACGGGTAGAACTTGCAGAAACAAGTCACTCTTCAACTCATTTGAATATCAAACCTGCAAGCATGAGCTGCCACGCCTTTTCCTTTAGCCATTGCAGATCGTTGAAACACAAGGATGCTTCTCTTCCCCCATTCATTGTCCGTCTCATTAATTCCCAAATAAAAAAGGATAATTAAGTGCTCTTATAAAATTTCAATCTAGTTAAGTCAATATGCAATTTGATATATAGAAGAACATTAAAAAAAAAAAAACCACATGAAAATCTTCAGAGAAGTAGCTAACTACCTTCAGAAAAAACGAAGGCTCTACGCTTCGACCGGTTGAATTTTAATTATAATTGAATTATCCCTCAACTGCGTCCCTAACATGAGGAAACCGAGGAGCCCATCGAGTAAATCCTAAAACACGTTGACAACAAAAACACTCTCATCAACGTTCTTACCATGTAAAGATTTCATCTGAAAGAAAGTTCACTCAAATTTGACAAACCTGCTGTAACAATCTCTAGAAGATCCATATTTGCTTCAGCATCACTAGACATACCCTGCAACAAATGAGAAAGGAAAGATGATAATTTCTAGCATTTGATCTACGGAGTAAAATATTATCACAATCAAAACAAGCTTTAGTGTAATGAAATTAATCATAAACCTATGCACCAGAAGATATGCAAGAGATAACTGATAATAATCCAGTGTAAGCATTGCGATTTCAGCACACAAATATTCCAAAAATTACAATTTTGGCTAAATGTTGGACCCGGCCCCCGTTTCCCTTCTTCAAGATAACAATAGAAATGCTGTGAAACATCACGTGACAGTAACTGTCCCCAAGAAGCCATACTTCGTGCAATGAGCTGAGAGAGGCTATTAACAGTACTTTCATCGAAGTTCGAATGACGAAGAAGAGCATCCTCCGATGTAAAATCAAATAGCAGTGAGCAGATGGTTGATGCCATCTTTATAACTGATGGGTCATTAATTCTCTCTGCAAAGAATGGTCATGAATTTCAAATAAGATGCACAAATAGCAAGATCCTCTTTCGTTATTTTTATATTTCAAATGCAAGGAAAAAAAAAAGGGAAGATAGGAAGTTTGAGCATCAGTGGCCACGTAGACAGCACAAGTAAAATGATTATGAAAGAGATATTGACATCTAGCTACCATTGATACCACAAGAAAGCGACGAGCCAGCACCCACAATTCACAACATAGAGATATAATGATTTCATAAATAACGTGAAATTAGAAGGTGCGTTTGATGAAGAGAATAATACTCCAAAGGAAGGCAATCAATGAGTGGTACCTGTCCAATATGCCAAAGCTTTCAAGACTTTAGTAACAGTTGATTCATCGAACCAGAATTGCAGTTGCTCTTTCAGCTTAGCAAAAATAAATAAATAAATAAGAAAGTTCAAGTTTCTTCGGAAAAATCAGGGGTGAGGAAGAAAGTAACACGACTGTATATAATAAGAAAAAATTACCCTCAGAAAAAGATTCAGGATCGTGTCACATGCCAAAAAGATGCATCCATTATCCTCAACCATACAACCATCTTACCCAATTAAATTTACGAAGCAATCAATGACCTGCAAGTAGACTTGACTAGTTACTTAGATTGCTTTCAGAGAAATCGATGATCCATATTATAAATCAGTCAACATGATCTAAAATCATAATTCAACTGTCACTTTACGGCATTTTAGAAATCACAGTACATTTGATATGCTTCAAAATTGCATAAACTTGAAAAGAGTAGAGGATGAAAAACAACCAGGCCCAAACATTCCATGAATGGACAAAAAAAAATTAAAATCTGAGATATTTTTTCATACTGACTTACAGCTTTATGCCCTCCACATGAAACCAAGGCTTTGCATCCTTCTGTCTTCATTGTCAATTGACAAAGCATTGGAAGCAAAAAGCATACCGAGTAGAATGGGCTGTGATTTAGAGTGATTTCAAACCCTTATCACACTTCATGTTTAAAAACACTATCACATAAGGGGAAAGAATTCAGTCCATTTGAGAATCATACTATCAAAGTTACGAGCCTGGGTTCCTCTTCACTTTCAATGGAAAGCATAAACCCCAATAATTCTCTGGCCTTCCCTTTGCATGCAAGAGGTGTTTCTGCAAGATAGCTGAAAGAAACGCATTATCACATGAACATATCAACAATCAAGTTCTCGTACGAAATATTATTACGTCTCTACTGTAGCATCATACAAGAACAATATGAGACACCCCCAAAATCTCATATCGAACTCTTGATATTGTTTGTTCCAACTAACCTTCTATAATAATAGCAGATTTTATGTTTCTTTTTTCTTCTTTTCCTTGTAAAGTTCTTCAGTAATATCATGTCAAAAGAGTAATACATGGTTGACCAGACATAGTCCTAGGCATTGCATGGTAAGAATGCACAAAACCTCAAATGACAAAAAGGATATCGTCAACTAAGTTAATAATATGTGCACTTATAGAGGGTCTTCCCAATCAACAACAAAGCTTGAAAAAATATATCAATATAAAGGACATTGAATGTTGCCTAATCTCTTCAGTTTTCCCACAAATAGAGAGGTAAGGATACCTCCCAATAACCCGCACTGAAGCAAGAAGATCATCTCCTTTCCTTTGTCCGTGTTCCTGTAAGAATCAAATGCCAAAAAGCAAAGAAAGAAAAGAAAAGAAAAGAAAAGAAAAGAAAAGAAGAAGATAGGAACAAATATTAGTTTTGGCTACATCAAAATCAGTGCCATT